>JAYKYS010000172.1:0-7500 GCA_036924285.1 Asterella californica
CTGCTCAACATAATAAGATGAAATGAATATAATGCTATTATTTGACGAAAGTCAGATCAGATGCATAAACCATTTGATATATAAAGAAAATTAAAGTGTTACACGTAAATAAAAATGACACTATATGTGCATTTTAGTTATATAGGGTTAGAAATGAACAGATATTATGAGTAGCTTAAGGTTTAAAGACATAAATTCGTGTAAGAATATCATAAGTCACTTTGAGAAGTATCTTCTTGTATCTGTTAGGAGAAGTATGGTTAATCAATTAAAACCAAATGTATATCAAACTATATGTATAAACTATGAATATAAACACATATAGTAATTATATTCAGATTAATACATATTTAGATTCACCTACACATATAGTATGTAGTAGTCAAGCTGGACTTTATAACTCAACATGATTAATATTCAATCTGTTCTGGGACACTGAAAAAACTCACGTATGGAGGATAAATGATTGATAGAATAAATCAGGTTGAGCATTGAAACGGAGCGTGTTCGAATTATTTGAATCATGTAATACTTTATCAAGTTGGACTCCTTTAAAACTCTTCATAAAGTTATACATATGATCAAATGGAAAAGAAAGATGCAATGTGACATATGAGAAGTCAGTACCTCGAGTATTATAAGAAGGGAATACATGGAAGGATATACTCAAGTATAGTCTACAAAACAATTCATATTAAATGGTACATAGGAAAACCGAACATGGAGACAGTATACAAATAGATTGATTTTATATTGGAACTAAATTCAAATATAAAGCACGTTCAACTTGGTTATCTTGACCATATGCAAGATATCAGAACGATAGCACATGTCCATTTAAGTTTGAGGGTTAGACATGAACATGAAATATCATATGCAAATAGCGTAGGGTTTAAACTCATGTAATTCTGAGGAATCTTTAAGATACATGTTAATCTTTAATACTTGAAAAGACAGAGAAGGATGTCAATAATCCATAGTGAAAAATTGAGTGATTTAATTGAAAAGCATAGATGAGTTCCATGAATTAAAATAGTACTTTGGCAAAAGTATGAGTAAATGTTGTAAGATCTTGTTAATAGAGGCTCATTGTATGAAGAAATCCTAATAAATGCATAAATGATATAAAGTTCAAGTTTTAATTCACAGAAAAATTTAGTTTAATGTTGCAGAAATTAAATGTTGGCAGAAACTGATATTGGTTTCTGAATTATTTTAATTGTTAATTGACATAGTTAGTTGATTAGTAAATATGTCCAACTGTCTCTAGTAACTTAGATATGAAAAACCCAGAGTGTATAAACAAGAGTGAAAGACCTTGTTTGAAGTATATAATCCTAAATAGGCAAGTATAATACTTCGGTAAACATGAAAGATCTGATTGATAAGTTGTGATTCGATGGAAAATCACAAAACTCAGATAAGCGATCTAAAATAATGATTTTAATTCATAGAGATGTTACAGTTGAAACTTTACAGTATTAGATTAATTTATGTCTGAAACTGACTTTGGCTTCTGAATTATTTTAGTGATAGTAGATATAGTTACTTGACAGTGTGAATCTGCTCAACTCTCACTTGTAATTCATATTTGAAAAACCGAGGGTGTATAAGAATGTGACATTTGGCTATATATGAAGTCTTGATCCTAAAAGTTTAGGATACTAATACAAACGTCAGAGTAATATGTGTAAGATGGAGTTTACAGAGTATTGTTAGAGAAAATCATAATATATATACCGATGACATGGAATATAAATTTTTATTCAGAAGACACTTTATTTTAGAGGTTCAGAGTCTTAGATTAATTTTCATAAGAAAGTGATATTGGCTTCTGAATTATTTTAGTGATAATAGATATAGTTAGTTCATCATGTGAATGTGTTCAACTCAGAATCAACTGTAATCACTTTTTAGAGGTTCAGAGTCTTAGATCAGTTTTCATCTGAAACTGACTTTGGCTTCTAAATTATTTTAATTGCAGTTGAATAAACAATGGATAGTACAGTATGTTGTTAAGCTGTCACTTGGATTCTATATTTGATCAACTGAGGAACCCTAAACAAAAGAGGGAGAGCTGTGCGCACAGTCCTGATCAAAACTAATCGCTATAGAGGATGATCGAGTAATCCAAAACTATATGATCACGATAATCATTTATTAAGTACATATGATTCATGACATAGTGAGTGTGAAGTGTCCATATGATGGGATATTACAAATGAGTATCCATGAAAATAGTTTCTATAAAATAAATGAGCTCCAAACTGTATATATGTGATATTGATTGAAATAAACTGAAGGTGAGAAATTCAGATATGGATCCTTGAAGGGTCTAACAACTACGTGTGCTAACCACATGCAAAGTATAGAAATGATACAACCGGCAGATTTACATATACGCGGAAAGAAGCAAAGAAGGACCAAGTTTGTTCTTAAGAAAAGTTAAACCCTCCACCATCAATTTTTTGCTCACACTTTTTATGAAGGGGTGTTAAGTGACATTTGAAACGTAATAGGCAAACATGATAAACTCTTTGACAATTGCGGATACATGTATTTTAAGTACACAAGTAGTAAATAGGTGTAAATAGAACAAAGAAAAGTTTAAATACAACAACTTACATGGAGTAATGGAAAAAGTGTCCAATATTTGGGTTATTATGTATATCTAATGGGTTGCTATGAAAGACTAATGGGTTAAAGAGATCGAAGTTACATAGAGTAATGAAAGAAGTACTACGGTATTTGGATGTATTATGAATAAGTAATGGGTTACTTAGATCGAAATGATATAGGGTAATGGAAGAAGTATTACGGTATTTGGATGTATTATGAATAAGTAATGGGTGACATAGATCAACGTCACATAGAGTAACGAAAGAAGTACTACGGTATTTGGATTTATTATGATAAACTAATGGGTTCCATATTCAAGGTTATTCAAGGTTACTGGACCAGCCAGTCCAATATTTGGGTTTATTATGTATATCTAATGGGTTGCTATGAAAGACTAATGGGTTAAAAGTGACATAGAGTAATGAAAGAAGTACTACGGTATTTGGATGTATTATGAATATGTAATGGGTTCTTAGATCGAAGTGATATAGAGTAATGGAAGAAGTACTACGGTATTTGGATGTATTATGAATAAGTAATGGGTTCTTAGATCGAAGTGATATAGAGTAATGGAAGAAGTACTACGGTATTTGGATGTATTATGAATAAGTAAGGGGTGACATAGATCAACGTCACATAGAGTAATGAAATATGTACTACGGTATTTGGATTTATTATGATAAACTAATGGGTTCCGTATTCAAGGTTATTTTATGCTGGAAGAAAGAAAAACAGACATACATACGAGCAATTAATTTATTCAGTACCAAAGAATCAATTCACGTCCAAAAATGAAAAGAACATTAGTCCACGAGTAATTAATTAGTTTAGTGCCTGGCAGCGTAATATATTTGTTCGATTGCCAAAGAATTAATTCGTAAAAAAAAGGAAAAAAGAATTGGATGCAGCACCGGGACTTCCGGGAGGTCACCCATCCCAGTACTATTCCGGCCCAAGGGCATTTTACTGCAGAGTTCTGATGGGATCTGGTGGCGTGGCCCTGGTATGACCGCATCACGCTGCAAATGGTGGTATCCAAGTTTATAATAGCCAGTTGTTGAGGCATGAACATGGTTTAGGTAAAAGTTCGAGGAGGAATAATGTTTATCGATGATGGAGAATTTCATAGAAAAAATCAACTCCGCGAGACAATAAACCACCGGGGAAAAGTAAACCATCGCTACATTATCGCTACATTATCGTAAACCATCGCTACATTATCAAATACACGGGAATAGTTACATCGAGTCTAAAATTTAGCTTAAAGGCCCTGAATAAAATCATACTTTGCGTTGAAGTAGTCGGAATAAGATATCGGGAGCCGTCGCAACATTAATGAATCGGGAGGAGGAGGAAAACCATCGGCACCGGAATAGTTACCATCGGGTAAAAAATGTAGGCTTAAAGGCCTCTGAATTAAATCATACTTTGCGTTGAAGTCATCGGAATGGAATATCGGGAGAGCCTCCGCAACATTAATGAATCGGGAGGAGGAGGAAAACCATCGGCACCGGAATAGTTACGTCGAGTAAAATTACGTCGAGTAAAAAAATTCGGCCTAAAGGCACTGAATTAATCGTTATTTACGTTGAAGTCAACGGAATTGAATTTCGGGATCCTGTCACAAAATTAAAGCAACCCCAAACATCGGGAGGAGAAGGAAACCATCAGGTCCACGGAAATAGTTACGGCCGAGTAAGAAATTAATGCTTGAAGCCCTGAATTAAATCCTACTTTTGCGTTGAAGCGTATGGAATTTAAATTCATGAGCACGTCGCGACACTAAACCATAGCTAATATTCGGGAGGAGGGGGAATTTCAAAAGGGACTTGACTTGATCCCTCTGAGTAATTTGTTTCGGGAGTAAAAACGGGCCTAAATTATGAATCAAGTTCAGTGGAAAGGGAAATATTTTGAATTAAAAAGGGATGGGATTAAACCGGAGAAGTTCGTTAAAGGGAAATATTTAAAAATTAAAATTAAAAATTAAAATTAAGGTATAGTAATAAAGATAAAAGTGAAGCAAAACGGTTTGACTGATTGTTCCGAAATAGCGTAGAAGGAAATAATAAATAAGCAATAGCAATAATTTATTCACCCTAAGTTGTAGGCAATTAATTAATAGGGTTAGGTTTAATTAGGGTCCCTCTGAAAAGCAAGGGGAAAAATCAACTTAATTAATATCGGGAGGAGGAAGAAACCATCATGGAAAATTAAACCATCGGCCTCCAGGAAAAATAGTTATAATTAAATCGTACTTTGCGTTGAAATCAAAGGAATTTAATATCGGGAGCCGTCGCAGCATGAAAGCATCGCTCTATCGGGAGCCGTTGGACACAATCGGGAAAGAATATTCCATCGGGCTCCACGAAAATAGTTACATGGGGTCTTTAAATTAAGGCTTAAAGGCCCCTGGGCCAAATCATTATTTGCGTTTTCGTCAAAGGAATGGGATATCAAGAGCCGTAGCAACATTAACAAATCATAAATATCGGGAGGAGGAGGATGAACAATTGCTCGACCCCCTCGAAGCTAATTGTTTCGCGAGTAAGTGCGAGCCTAGTTCGTATAAGGAAATATTAAAAGGAGATGTTTTTAACAAAGATAAAGTTATAGCAACCTAAAAAGTGAAGAAGACTGTTCAATTTATTTTTCTGAGAAAGCATAGAAGGAAATACTGAAAAGATATTAGCAACAAGTAGTTGAAATTATTCCTCTGGAATTTGAGAAATTCGTAGAAGGAAATAGTACAAAGTTATAGCAATAACAAAGTCGATGCAATAATAAAAGCAAAGCAGTAGATTGAATAAAGCATTAAGTTCGTAATAAGGAAATATTTTAAAAGTAGAAGCAATAGTAATAATTTTTTCCTCTAATGTAGCGGAAATGTTTAAGAAGGAAACAAGAAGAAGGGAATATGTAGAAAAAGCATGGGAAAAATCAAATATAACACATAATACATGATACAAGGAACAAATAAATTAAGAGAGCAGAAGGAAACATAGGAGAAACACGGGATTGAAAAGATTAAAGCTGAAAGGGGGTGTGTTGTATTTATTTCCCACTAGAAATCGCAAGTATTTTACTTAGCGGAGCCTTACCCTTGGAATGATTAACGAGGCGGTTCGTACCCAAAATGGAGGAGTAAGGGTACTCTTATATCCTTTTGTAATGCCTAAATGGCTTCAGAATCGCTTTCCGAGAACTTGGGCCAAAGAATAGTCATGACTAACGGTAGTTGGCCCGTAGCTAAAGGTCAAATGGGGTATCTCTCGCATCGGGAGCCTTTGTCGGACACCGGGCCAGTACAGTTAAGCACTGTCTTTATCGGGACCATAACTTCGTTACCCTTCGGAAACTTGGGCTAAAGATAGTCATGACTAAGGCTAGTTGGCCCGTAGTTAAAAGTAATCCGGGTCCCATCGCTGATCGAGATCGAGCCATCGTCTGTCGCACCGGGACCATTTGTCGGACCACGCACAGGGCAACCGGGACCATTCTTTCCTTGTCGGAACCCTCCGAGAACTTGGGCTAAAGATAGTCAAGACTAACTAGTCGCTAAAGCAGTTAGGCGAGCCGGTGATGACCATCGGGACCATTTCTGGAGCCAGCAACCCGAGCAGCCTAGAGAGTCTTTGTACATCGAGTGTCGGACCACGGGCATGAGAAGCCTGGAGTATTGGGACCAATTCTGGGACCATCTTCACCGGCCGTGGATCAATTTTGGTCGGGGCGAGGGTTTAGGGAAGGATCAGAGATGGGACCATTTTGGGCATTTTCTGGAGTTAAGAGTCAATACCTTTTTGGGGTTGACCCGGGCGGGGTTGGAGTAAAAGTAGGGTCTCTGATGGATCAGCGGGCAGATCAGATCTGGGACCACGTAACCCACAACCCGCCCTCCGGGTGGATGGGTTGGGGTAGTGGAGGGTGTAAGGGTGGTCTCCCAACCAAAGGGCGGGCGGTCTGGCTGGTCCCGCGGATGATCCAGAGAAACACAACCCGAGCCAGTGTGGTCTCCACAACCACAACCCATCCGACCGTGGTTGCCTCTGTACGTACGAGGTTGCCAGCGGTACTAACTAGGTTAGAGCCCGCCTTCGTACGTGTGGCGTGGCCCAATGAGAGAGAAGAACCAGGTAAATTTGAATTAATTGAGTAAATAAATAGATAAATAAATAGATAAAAATTAAGAATAAATAGATAAAAATTAAAAATGAATAAATGAATAAGAGATAAATGAATAAAATTAAAATAATTAAAATAATAAATTTAAATAATTGAATTGGTGTTCCTTTTTACCTTGGCCATTTTCTGTGTTCAAACACACCTGCGGGCTAATCCACGTGGGCAAGTTGGCATTTTGTCCATTCCAGGTTTGGATCTGAGTGGCAGAACACCTGCCACGTGTCAAAAGAATATTAGATATTGAGTGGACTCCGCACGTAAGTCCACGTGGCATCCAACCCAACATTTAGACGGAAATCATACTTCCGCATAAATTTCGAGTATTCTGGCGATATAAGGGCACCCTCACGTGTTGACACGTGGCAACATCCATACTTCCAACATTCAGGGAAAGGGATTTTCTGAGTACATAAGAGGTACTCATTTCCATCTCATAAAAATGAAGGAGTACTGCGAATGAGAGAGTGCCACGTGGTAGATTATTACGGTTCACATTTCTTGAAAACCTTTCCACACGAGAAGAAAAATCCGTATAGATGGCCGTTTTCGAGGTCTAGGTTTTCCCTCACACGTGCGTCCACGTGGCACCCACTTCCAACACTTGGTCAAAAGAAAGAAAAAAAGAAAAAACCTTGTTCTCACGTGCGGGTTAGAATTTAGAGTTCAGACAGAGTAGTAATAATAATAATAATAATA
>JAYKYS010000172.1:17500-30000 GCA_036924285.1 Asterella californica
GCATACTCGGGAAAAGGAGACCGTGACAGACTCCCAGAACACGCATACTCGGGAAAAGGAGACCGCGAAAGACTCCCAGAACATTGCGCGAATCATTGCATACTCGGGAAACGAGACCACGGCAGACTCCCGAGGCATGGGAGTTGACCGCATGGTCAACCCCAAGGCCATCGAGGACTCACCCCTTGCAACTCATGGAACCGTGCGGGTCTGACAGTCCTTCTTGTCAGGCTCCCCCGGATCTCACGTAGAGACACGAGCCTAGACAGGGTACAGCCTTCAATGCATCTCCCGCGGGTTACGGGGCACGCGACAGCCGCACCCGCCGGGGGTGGCTCGCCGACGGAACCCCCTTCCCTTATATATACTTCTGGGGAACGGCGGCCCCGCCCTCCTCTTTGGTCCGCGAAAATTATACCACAACCCGATTCATTCTAGCGGCTAAGTCCTCAAGGGTGCGGCACCAAAAATGCGATAACTCGGCCATTTAGATTCAGAATGCATTAATTCTTTTTTCACAAGGACTGTTTTCAGTTGGGGCACGTGCATGGTGAATTTCAGGGTCATTGGCTTATGGATTAAATTCTCGCTCACGAATAAGTGACCCAGATTCACTAAAACAGTCTCCACTGCCTACACGTGGGTACAGATCACTCCAGATCTCGAAGGTGGCTCGATGGAATTGGCTCAAATAAATTTTAGGTGTGAGGACTACTCTCGAGCTACCCGAGGGGAAAATTTCAGGTCAAATGGGGACGGTTTAATCAGCCGAATATAATTTCAACTGATAATTAGACAGAAAATCCTGGAAAAATATAAAACGATGGGTTAAGAATGATATTACATCACCAAAAAATCTATTAATTTTATACTTCGAACCATAATTATTTTCGGGGCGAGAGAACTTATAAATTTATTTATCTGCATTTATATTCTCCATGATTTTATCAATAATCTATATATGTGCTAAAATGTACAGTAAAGATCAGAACCATTCATTTAGTGGTAAATATGGGTATAAATATGCTGCATGCATAATAACGAGATGATCTAATGAGTAGTTTTAATTTTAGTTTATCTTTCATAAACATATCTTATTCATTTAGTAAAAATATATATTTTGATAATTGTATTCATACATATTTTCTTACAGCGATGTCTACAAAGTAATGACGAATAAGTAAGATATTATATCACCAAAAGATCTGCTAATTGTATACCGTAATTATTCTCGAGGAAAGAGAACTTATAAGTTGAATTTCTTTATTTTAATTATCTATCATCTTATCAATGATATACCTAAGATCGGATAAAGGGTGGATAAACGAAATTGGTGGTGAATACGAGTTTGGGTATATTTTCTAACAGCGAGATCTTCAATGTAATTAGTGATGGATTTTCTTCTTGATAACCAGATTACATAAAGATCCATGCACATTATCTTCTAAGTTATACTTGAGGTCGCTTATGTTAGGAGGTGCTAAATAATATATTTTATTATTTTAGTGAATTCAAGATGATCTTACAGGTGGAAATCGCAAACGATCTGATATATGCATATTAGTTCACACATAACTCAAGTTTGATATTATAGAGTCTAACATCAAGAGAATACAAAGAGGAGGATGAGAACTAAATATACTATTGCTGCAAACAAGACCATCATATGATTGTCATCTAAGTGTCATATTTTGGTGATATAATATCAGAATAAGTAAGATATTATATCACCAAAAGTTTAACCAATTTTACATCGTTATTATTCTCAAGGAGAGAGAATTTATAAGTTGACTTGTCTTTATTTTAAGTCTCTAATATTAATAGAATATGTAGATGTTCTAACGGGTTGTTTTATCTCAAACTTGTCTTTTAGAAATATGTTATCTTCATTTAGTACTAAACCCATTTGGATAATTCTTTCCATATAGACAACACTGTTTTTCTAACAGCTATTTCTACAAAGTAATTAATAATGAATTTTCTTCTCGACGTAGAGATCCATGCACATTATCTTCTAAGTTATATGATAGTAGGTGGAAAAAATAGATATTGTATTATTTTAGCACCTAGTTATTTTGAAAGTACTGCGTATATAAGATAGTGAGATACCCGTTTAGTTTTAATGATCATCCGTACTTATACTGTCAATAAGACCGTTTCATTATTTGTAGTCGTAGTAGTGAAGCTAGACTTGATATTTCGACTTAATTAAAACCTTGAATCAAGCTAATATGTAATATGCTAGAATGAAACATGAAAGTTGTTATGTGGAATATATGTATATGATAATATCCCCGCATCTAGACATTTGGATTGGTTATATTATTTTAACGTTGAGATGCACGAACTTGTTTAGACTGATCATATGCAAAACATCAAAACGTTATTGGGCTTGTGTATTTTAGGGTTAGAACGAAATATTATCTTATAAACTCATGAATATACTTGTGAGTTTACCAGTTATTGCAAATAGATCTTGAGTGATATTTGATGAGTAGAATTTCTTGTATTTGATGAAATAGTTGGGAGGATAATTCAAACTCAATTTAACTCATTGTTGGTAAATCTGCCACTAAAATGTTGATAAACAAGATAATGTGTTTTATGTATTCTACTATGCAGATCAGAAAAGTACTTAGTACTTAGAGATGTACATGGTTGTTAATGTTCTCGAAGAGAAGAGATGCAAGTCATGAGTTAAGATAGTACTTTGGTAGTAAATTGGTACTAAGTCTGAATAAAACTTCTAATACAAAGATGAAGATGAGAACTATAACATAGTTGCAAACAAGACCATCATATTATTGTCGTCTAAGTTTCATCTAAGTTTCTTGAATAGATAGAATAAAGGATATTTCAACCTAAGATATACAAACCTCTCGTAATATATATAATCTACTACTACACATAGTATTTAGTATTTAGTTGTCAATGTAGACTCAATAATTCAGCCTAAATCTACCTTCTATTTGTTCTAGTCAAACACGAAAAAGAAAGATATAATGTTGCATAGAAAGTTCATGACGAGTATATCCTTTGATGTATCGTAAAACAATACAACAAGAGTATATTGGAGTAAAGTTTCTAAAATATATATCATTGATAGTAAATGCTACACAAAAAATACACAGTATTAATTACTACATGCAAAGCATGACAAGTATTACGTATCATTTTCATAATGGAGAGTATATCTTTGGATGAATCGTGAAACAATACATCCAAGAGTATATTGGAGTAAAGTTTCTAAAATATATATCATTGATAGTAAATGCTACATAAAAAAATACAGTATCAAATTACTACATGCAGAGCATGACAAGTTTTAAGTATCAGTGCCATAATGGAATGGATATCTTCGAGTAGAGTTTCTAATTTAAAAAACATCTGGGTATTAAACCTTACATGAAACACTGAACCATGGAAAACAGAATACAACTTATATTCAGGTTGATTTTATTATTCAAATCTTTACTCTATATATATCTTGAACTGGTGTATATATGATAACATCCAAAAAGAACATTACCAGTTATTACAAAAGGGTCCTAAGTGATATTCATGACGAGTATATTCTTTGATGTATCGTAAAACAATACATCCAAGAGTATATTGGAATAAAGTTTCTAAAATATATATCATTGATAGTAAATGCTACATCAAAAACTTACAGTATTAGTTACTACATGCAGAGCATGACAAGTTTTAAGTATTAGTGTCATAATGGAATGGATATTTTCGAGTAGAGTTTCTAATTTAAAATACATCTGGGTATTAAATGTACATGAAACAGTGAACCATGGAAAACAGAATACAACTTTTATTCAGATTGATTTTATTATTCAAATCTTTATATGTTACCCTATGTATATCTTGAACTGGTGTATATATGATAATATCCAAAAAGAATATCATCAATTATTAGGAAAGGTTCTTAATCAAGAACCAATGTATATCAGATTATAGTACTTTGGTACTAAGGCTGAATTAAACTCTAAGAACAAATTAAGATGGTCTTATTGATGAAAAGTCATAAACTATCTTACATATAATATTAATTCACAAACAACTAAAGTTTGATACTATAGAGAGTCAGTCTTAAATCAAGAGAATTCAAAAATGAAGTTGAGAATTAAATATACTGTAGTTGCAAACAGTACCATCGCATTACTATCCTCTAAGTGATATTGGTGCGATTTTCTTGAGTCGATAGAATAAGTACTGCTTGTCATTAAAACCTAAGATATACCTAACTCTCGTGATGTAAATAATCTACTACTATACTTAATATGTAGTTGTCAAGTTGGACTTGATAATTCAACCTAAATACCTTTCATTTGTTTTAGTCAAGTATGAGAAAGAAAGATATAACCTTATATACATATATAAAAGTCATGACAAGTATATCTTCTTATCAATGTATTTTAAAAGAATACATTCAAGGGTAAAGTTTCTCAAACATCTATCATTGATAGTAAATCTACATAGAAAGACATATAGTATGAACTACTACATGCAGAGAATGAAAAGTAAGAAGTATCTGTGTAATAATGGGATCTATATCTTGGAGTAAAGTTTCAAAAACATCTCGGTATTAAATGGAACAATAAAACATGGAAAACAGAATACAACTTATGTTCAAGTTGATTTCCTTATTGAAATCCTTATATGTTACCAGATGTATAAATATATAGCTTTAATTGGTGTATAGATGACCATATCCAAAATATTAAACCGACATTACATGTGTCTTTAAGATCTAGCCTGAAGGTATATGAAGTATATATGATGGACTACATGTGATATTCAGTTAAGTGAATAAAAATATATTTAGAATAATTGTCAAGTTATTTAAATTTAGAAATTGAACCATGTGTAGATTGACCATATGCACATATCAGAACGCTATTGGGATTATGTATTTAAGTTTTAGGGTCAGAAAAGCTTAATAAGTAAATTTTCCCGGAGAGAGGTTATCAGTTGAGGGTTATATTCGTGAAGTGAAGAGATGAATGTCATGAATTAAGGTAGAACTTCGGTAAACAGTCTAAGTAATAGTTAAAACCTATAAGATGTAAATTAATATAATGGTATTATTTGATGAAACCTAAGACACGATTTAGTATATAAATGGAATTTTAGTTTGATAATCTAGAGTCTTACGAACAAGAAAATACAAAAGATAAAGGTGAGGCCTAACTATTTATTGTTGTAAACTTCTCATTAGTGAAATATCATCTTATTGTTATCCAAGAGATTTATGGTGAGATTTATGAATCAAGTCCAGCTTAACTACTATACATACGTGCCACGTAAATAAAAATGACACTACATGTGTATTTAAGTTATATAAGGTTAGAAATGAACAGATATTATGAGTAGCTTAAGGTTTAAAGACATAAATTCGTGTAAGAATATCATAAGTCACTTTGAGAAGTATCTTCTTGTATCTGTTAGGAGAAGTATGGTTAATCAATTAAAACCAAATGTATATCAAACTATATGTATAAACTATGAATATAAACACATATAGTAATTATATTCAGATTAAGACATATTTAGATTCACCTACACATATAGTATGTAGTAGTCAAGCTGGACTTTATAACTCAACATGATTAATATTCAATCTGTTCTGAACACTGAAAAAACTCACGTATGGAGGATAAATGATTGATAGAATAAATCATGTTGAGCATTGAAACGGAGCGTGTTCTAATTATTTGAATCATGTAATACTTAATCAACTAATTCTACTTATATTTGTTAAATATTTTGAAACCAAGTTCTACATGATAAACCAAAAAGAGAAAGATGTAGGGTTACAATATGGTACCACAAGTTTCAAAAACATCTGATATTAAATTGATACTACATGTGTATGAATAGGGTTCTAGGGTTAGGAATGAACACTATGAATATCTACGGTTTATACTTCAGAGGAATGTTTCCAGTGTAAAAGGGTCAGAAACCATCTAAATGACATTTCTAATGACATCTGAGTGAGACAAGTCTTGATCTTTAAGTTGTTGTATTTGATAGGATAAGCGACTCATTAAAAGTGAATATATATCAAACTCTTTTGAATATAGTAGTTAAGCTGGACTTGATTTTCAAACCTATATCAAGATCTTGCTTGTTTTTAACAATGAATAAACTACTATACGAGAAAAGAGAAAATTGTAATGATACGTATAAAGATGAACTTCAGTACATATGGTCAAAGTCAATAGGAAAAGCCAAGAGAGTAGAGAAAATATTAGTGGCTGTTCGCTTGATAGAGATATAGAGATCATATTTTATTTAAACTTTGAATCAACATTTATATGAGTTAATGGAAGATGTAATGACGAGTACGAAGTATCAGTACTTTAACATAATACAATACATCCAATAATAAATTGGATTAAAGTTTAAAAAGCATGATCTTAAATGCTATTGTAAGATAAATAAATCAAGAATGAAGAAAATTATCAGTTGAGGGTTGTTGACGTTAAGAGAAGAGAAAATCATGAATCATGATACTACTTTGATATAATAAGATTAAATTGATATAATGGGTATTATTTGACGAAACATCAGAATATATAAAGAAATTAAAGTTTGATACTATAGAGTTTTAACAACACGAGAACACAAAAGTTGAAGTTCAAACTTAACTTTATTATTGTCTAGGACTTCCCATGAGTAATTGAACCGTAATATTATTGTCATCTAAGTCAAGTTGATGTGAATTTCTTGTGATTTTTTTTCTATTGAGAGAACAAGTAAAGTTGCTCACTAGAATCTAACTTATACCAAATTCTTTTGTATATATTAGACTAGTGAAGTTATTAAAATATTCAAGACATAGATTAAAGACAACAACAAAAAACCAAGGGAGTACAGAAAATATTAGTGGTTGTTCGCTTGAGTAAAGTTTAAAAAACATAGGTGTTCAATGCTACTGCAAGATAAATGAATCAAGAATGGAGAACATTATCAGTTGAGGGTTAAGGGTTGTTGACGTTAACAGCTGAGATGTAAGTCATGAATCCTCGTACTGCTCAACATAATAAGATGAAATGAATATAATGCTATTATTTGACGAAAGTCAGATCAGATGCATAAACCATTTGATATATAAAGAAAATTAAAGTGTGACACGTAAATAAAAATGACACTACATGTGTATTTAAGTTATATAGGGTTAGAAATGAACAGATATTATGAGTAGCTTAAGGTTTAAAGACATAAATTCGTGTAAGAATATCATAAGTCACTTTGAGAAGTATCTTCTTGTATCTGTTAGGAGAAGTAAGGTTAATCAATTAAAACCAAATGTATATCAAACTATATGTATAAACTATGAATATAAACACATATAGTAATTATATTCAGATTAATACATATTTTGATTCACCTACACATATAGTATGTAGTAGTCAAGCTGGACTTTATAACTCAACATGATTAATATTCAGTTTGTTCTGGACACTGAAAAAACTCACGTATGGAGGATAAATGATTGATAGAATAAATCAGGTTGAGCATTGAAACGGAGCGTGTTCGAATTATTTGAATCATGTAATACTTTATCAAGTTGGACTCCTTTAAACTCTTCATAAAGTTATACATATGATCAAATGGAAAAGAAAGATGCAATGTGACATATGAGAAGTCAGTACCTCGAGTATTATAAGAAGGGAATACATGGAAGGATATACTCAAGTATAGTCTACAAAACAATTCATATTAAATGGTACATAGGAAAACCGAACATGGAGACAGTATACAGATAGATTGATTTTATATTGGAACTAAATTCAAATATAAAGCACGTTCAACTTGGTTATCTTGACCATATGCAAGATATCAGAACGATAGCACATGTCCATTTAAGTTTGAGGGTTAGACATGAACATGAAATATCATATGCAAATAGCGTAGGGTTTAAACTCATGTAATTCTGAGGAATCTTTAAGATACATGTTAATCTTTAATACTTGAAAAGACAGAGAAGGATGTCAATAATCCATAGTGAAAAATTGAGTGATTTAATTGAAAAGCATAGATGAGTTTCATGAATTAAAATAGTACTTTGGCAAAAATTATGAGTAAATGTTGTAAGATCTTGTTAATAGAGCCTCATTGTATGAAGAAATCCTAATAAATGCATAAATGATATAAAGTTTAAGTTTTAATTCACAGAAAAATTTAGTGTAATGTTGCAGAAATTAAATGTTGGCAGAAACTGATATTGGTTTCTGAATTATTTTAATTGTTAATTGACATAGTTAGTTGATTAGTAAATATGTCCAACTGTCTCTAGTAACTTAGATATGAAAAACCCAGAGTGTATAAACAAGAGTGAAAGACCTTGTTTGAAGTATATAATCCTAAATAGGCAAGTATAGTACTTTGGTAAACATGAAAGATCTGATTGATAAGTTGTGATTCGATGGAAAATCACAAAACTCAGATAAGCGATCTAAAATAATGATTTTAATTCATAGAGATGTTACAGTTGAAACTTTACAGTATTAGATTAATTTATGTCTGAAACTGACTTTGGCTTCTGAATTATTTTAGTGATAGTAGATATAGTTACTTGACAGTGTGAATCTGCTGAACTCTCACTTGTAATTCATATTTGAAAAACCGAGGGTGTATAAGAATGTGACATTTGGCTATATATGAAGTCTTGATCCTAAAAGTTTAGGATACTAATACAAACGTCAGAGTAATATGTGTAAGATGGAGTTTACAGAGTATTGTTAGAGAAAATCATAATATATATACCGATGATATGGAATATAAATTTTTATTCACAAGACACTTTATTTTAGAGGTTCAGAGTCTTAGATTAATTTTCATAAGAAAGTGATATTGGCTTCTGAATTATTTTAGTGATAATAGATATAGTTAGTTCATCATGTGAATGTGTTCAACTCAGAATCAACTGTAATCACTTTTTAGAGGTTCAGAGTCTTAGATCAGTTTTCATCAGAAACTGACTTTGGCTTCTAAATTATTTTAATTGCAGTTGAATAAACAATGGATAGTACAGTATGTTGTTAAGCTGTCACTTGGATTCTATATTTGATCAACTGAGGAACCCTAAACAAAAGAGGGAGAGCTGTGCGCAAAGTCCTGATCAAAACTAATCGCTATAGAGGATGATCGAGTAATCCAAAACTATATGATCACGATAATCATTTATTAAGTACATATGATTCATGACATAGTGAGTGTGAAGTGTACATATGATGGGATATTACAAATGAGTATCCATGAAAATAGTTTCTATAAAACAAATGAGCTCCAAACTGTATATATGTGATATTGATTGAAATAAACTGAAGGTGAGAAATTCAGATATAGATCCTTGAAGGGTCTAACAACTACGTGTGCTAACCACATGCAAAGTATAGAAATGATACAACCGGCAGATTTACATATACGCGGAAAGAAGCAAAGAAGGACCAAGTTTGTTCTTAAGAAAAGTTAAACCCTCCACCATCAATTTTTTGCTCACACTTTTTATGAAGGGGTGTTAAGTGACATTTGAAACGTAATATGCAAACATGATAAACTCTTTGACAATTGCGGATACATGTATTTTAAGTACACAAGTAGTAAATAGGTGTAAATAGAACAAAGAAAAGATTAAATACAACAACTTACATGGAGTAATGGAAAAAGTGTCCAATATTTGGGTTTATTATGTATATCTAATGGGTTGCTATGAAAGACTAATGGGTTAAAGAGATCGAAGTTACATAGAGTAATGAAAGAAGTACTACGGTATTTGGATGTATTATGAATAAGTAATGGGTTACTTAGATCGAAATGATATAGGGTAATGGAAGAAGTATTACGGTCTTTGGATGTATTATGAATAAGTAGTGGGTGACATAGATCAACGTCACATAGAGTAACGAAAGAAGTACTACGGTATTTGGATTTATTATGATAAACTAATGGGTTCCATATTCAAGGTTATTTCATGGGGGAAGAAAGAAAAACAGACAACATACATACGAGCAATTAATTTATTCGGTGCCAAAGAATCAATTCACGTCCAAAAAGGAAAAGAACATACGAGTAATTAATCAGTTTAGTGCCTGGTAGCGTAATATATTTGTTCGATTGCCAAAGAATTAATTCGTAAAAAAAGGAAAAAAGAATTGGATGCAGCACCGGGACTTCCCGGGAGGTCACCCATCCCAGTACTATTCCGGCCCAAGGGCATTTAACTGCAGAGTTCTGATGGGATCTGGTGGCGTGGCCCTGGTATGACCGCATCACGCTTCAAATGGTGGTATCCAAGTTTATAATAGCCGGTTGTTGAGGCATGAACATGGTTTAGGTAAAAGTTCGAGGGAGGAATAATGTTTATCGATGATGAAGAATTTCATAGAAAAAATCAACTCCGCGAGACAATAAACCACCGGGGAAAAGTAAACCATCGGATATTTATTTGATAAATATCCATCGCTACATTATCAAATACACGGGAATAGTTACATCGAGTCTAAAATTTAGCTTAAAGGCCCTGAATAAAATCATACTTTACGTTGAAGTAGTCGGAATAAGATATCGGGAGCCGTCGGAACATTAAACCATCGCTACATCAACGGTGGAGGAAGCCATCGAGAAAGATTAAACCATCGGGTAAAAAATGTAGGCTTAAAGGCCTCTGAATTAAATCATACTTTGCGTTGAAGTCATCGGAATGGAATATCGGGAGAGCCTCCGCAACATTAATGAATCGGGAGGAGGAGGAAAACCATCGGCACCGGAATAGTTACGTCGAGTAAAAAAATTCGGCCTAAAGGCACTGAATTAATCGTTATTTACGTTGAAGTCAACGGAATTGAATTTCGGGATCCTGTCACAAAATTAAAGCAACCCCAAACATCGGGAGGAGAAGGAAACCATCAGGTCCACGGAAATAGTTACGGCCGAGTAAGAAATTAATGCTTGAAGCCCCTGAATTAAATCCTACTTTTGCGTTGAAGCGTATGGAATTTAATTTCATGAGCACGTCGCGACACTAAACCATAGCTAATATTCGGGAGGAGGGGGAATTTCAAAAGGGACTTGACTTGATCCCTCTGAGTAATTTGTTTCGGGAGTAAAAACGGGCCTAAATTATGAATCAAGTTCAGTGGAAAGGGAAATATTTTGAATTAAAAGGGATGGGATTAAACCGGAGAAGTTCGTTAAAGGGAAATATTTAAAAATTAAAATTAAAAATTAAAATTAAGGTATAGTAATAAAGATAAAAGTGAAGCAAAACGGTTTGACTGATTGTTCCGAAAATAGCGTAGAAGGAAATAATAAATAAGCAATAGCAATAATTTATTCACCCTAAGTTGTAGGCAATTAATTAATAGGGTTAGTTTAATTAGGGTCCCTCTGAAAAGCAAGGGGAAAAATCAACTTAATTAATATCGGGAGGAGGAAGAAACCATCATGGAAAATTAAACCATCGGCCTCCAGGAAAAATAGTTATAATTAAATCGTACTTTGCGTTGAAATCAAAGGAATTTAATATCGGGAGCCGTCGCAGCATGAAAGCATCGCTCTATCGGGAGCCGTTGGACACAATCGGGAAAGAATATTCCATCGGGCTCCACGAAAATAGTTACATGGGGTCTTTAAATTAAGGCTTAAAGGCCCCTGGGCCAAATCATTATTTGCGTTTTCGTCAAAGGAATGGGATATCAAGAGCCGTAGCAACATTAACAAATCATAAATATCGGGAGGAGGAGGATGAACAATTGCTCGACCCCCTCGAAGCTAATTGTTTCGCGAGTAAGTGCGAGCCTAGTTCGTATAAGGAAATATTAAAAGGAGATGTTTTAACAAAGATAAAGTTATAGCAACCTAAAAAGTGAAGAAGACTGTTCAATTTATTTTTCTGAGAAAGCATAGAAGGAAATACTGAAAAGATATTAGCAACAAGTAGTTGAAATTATTCCTCTGGAATTTGAGAAATTCGTAGAAGGAAATAGTACAAAGTTATAGCAATAACAAAGTCGATGCAATAATAAAAGCAAAGCAGTAGATTGAATAAAGCATTAAGTTCGTAATAAGGAAATATTTAAAAGTAGAAGCAATAGTAATAATTTTTTCCTCTAATGTAGCGGAAATGTTTAAGAAGGAAACAAGAAGAAGGGAATATGTAGAAAAAGCATGGGAAAAATCAAATATAACACATAATACATGATACAAGGAACAAATAAATTAAGAGAGCAGAAGGAAACATAGGAGAAACACGGGATTGAAAAGATTAAAGCTGAAAGGGGGTGTGTTGTATTTATTTCCCACTAGAAATCGCAAGTATTTTACTTAGCGGAGCCTTACCCTTGGAATGATTAACGAGGCGGTTCGTACCCAAAATGGAGGAGTAAGGGTACTCTTATATCCTTTTGTAATGCCTAAATGGCTTCAGAATCGCTTTCCGAGAACTTGGGCCAAAGATAGTCATGACTAACGGTAGTTGGCCCGTA
>JAYKYS010000172.1:42500-55000 GCA_036924285.1 Asterella californica
ATTTATCTGCATTTATATTCTCCATGATTTTATCAATAATCTATATATGTGCTAAAATGTACAGTAAAGATCAGAACCATTCATTTAGTGGTAATAAATATGCTGCATGCATAATAACGAGATGATCTAATGAGTAGTTTTAATTTTAGTTTATCTTTCATAAACATATCTTATTCATTTAGTAAAAATATATATTTTGATAATTGTATTCATACATATTTTCTTACAGCGATGTCTACAAAGTAATGACGAATAAGTAAGATATTATATCACCAAAAGATCTGCTAATTGTATACCGTAATTATTCTCGAGGAAAGAGAACTTATAAGTTGAATTTCTTTATTTTAATTATCTATCATCTTATCAATGATATACCTAAGATCGGATAAAGGGTGGATAAACGAAATTGGTGGTGAATACGAGTTTGGGTATATTTTCTAACAGCGAGATCTTCAATGTAATTAGTGATGGATTTTCTTCTTGATAACCAGATTACATAAAGATCCATGCACATTATCTTCTAAGTTATACTTGAGGTCGCTTATGTTAGGAGGTGCTAAATAATATATTTTATTATTTTAGTGAATTCAAGATGATCTTACAGGTGGAAATCGCAAACGATCTGATATATGCATATTAGTTCACACATAACTCAAGTTTGATATTATAGAGTCTAACATCAAGAGAATACAAAGAGGAGGATGAGAACTAAATATACTATTGCTGCAAACAAGACCATCATATGATTGTCATCTAAGTGTCATATTTTGGTGATATAATATCAGAATAAGTAAGATATTATATCATCAAAAGTTTAACCAATTTTACATCGTTATTATTCTCAAGGAGAGAGAATTTATAAGTTGACTTGTCTTTATTTTAAGTCTCTAATATTAATAGAATATGTAGATGTTCTAACGGGTTGTTTTATCTCAAACTTGTCTTTTAGAAATATGTTATCTTCATTTAGTACTAAACCCATTTGGATAATTCTTTCCATATAGACAACACTGTTTTTCTAACAGCTATTTCTACAAAGTAATTAATAATGAATTTTCTTCTCGACGTAGAGATCCATGCACATTTTCTTCTAAGTTATATGATAGTAGGTGGAAAAAATAGATATTGTATTATTTTAGCACATAGTTATTTTGAAAGTACTGCGTATATAAGATAGTGAGATACCCGTTTAGTTTTAATGATCATCCGTACTTATACTGTCAATAAGACCGTTTCATTATTTGTAGTCGTAGTAGTGAAGCTAGACTTGATATTTCGACTTAATTAAAACCTTGAATCAAGCTAATATGTAATATGCTAGAATGAAACATGAAAGTTGTTATGTGGAATATATGTATATGATAATATCCCCGCATCTAGACATTTGGATTGGTTATATTATTTTAACGTTGAGATGCACGAACTTGTTTAGACTGATCATATGCAAAACATCAAAACGTTATTGGGCTTGTGTATTTTAGGGTTAGAACGAAATATTACCTTATAAACTCATGAATATACTTGTGAGTTTACCAGTTATTGCAAATAGGTCTTGAGTGATATTTGATGAGTAGAATTTCTTGTATTTGATGAAATAGTTGGGAGGATAATTCAAACTCAATTTAACTCATTGTTGGTAAATCTGCCACTAAAATGTTGATAAACAAGATAATGTGTTTTATGTATTCTACTATGCAGATCAGAAAAGTACTTAGTACTTAGAGATGTACATGGTTGTTAATGTTCTCGAAGAGAAGAGATGCAAGTCATGAGTTAAGATAGTACTTTGGTAGTAAATTGGTACTAAGTCTGAATAAAACTTCTAATACAAAGATGAAGATGAGAACTATAACATAGTTGCAAACAAGACCATCATATTATTGTCGTCTAAGTTTCATCTCAGTTTCTTGAATAGATAGAATAAAGGATATTTCAACCTAAGATATACAAACCTCTCGTAATATATATAATCTACTACTACACATAGTATTTAGTATTTAGTTGTCAATGTAGACTCAATAATTCAGCCTAAATCTACCTTCTATTTGTTCTAGTCAAACACGAAAAAGAAAGATATAATGTTGCATAGAAAGTTCATGACGAGTATATCCTTTGATGTATCGTAAAACAATACAACAAGAGTATATTGGAGTAAAGTTTCTAAAATATATATCATTGATAGTAAATGCTACCAAAAAATACACAGTATTAATTACTACATGCAAAGCATGACAAGTATTACGTATCATTTTCATAATGGAGAGTATATCTTTGGATGAATCGTGAAACAATACATCCAAGAGTATATTGGAGTAAAGTTTCTAAAATATATATCATTGATAGTAAATGCTACATAAAAAAATACAGTATCAAATTACTACATGCAGAGCATGACAAGTTTTAAGTATCAGTGCCATAATGGAATGGATATCTTCGAGTAGAGTTTCTAATTTAAAAAACATCTGGGTATTAAACCGTACATGAAACACTGAACCATGGAAAACAGAATACAACTTATATTCAGGTTGATTTTATTATTCAAATCTTTACTCTGTATATATCTTGAACTGGTGTATATATGATAACATCCAAAAAGAACATTACCAGTTATTACAAAAGGGTCCTAAGTGATATTCATGACGAGTATATTCTTTGATGTATCGTAAAACAATACATCCAAGAGTATATTGGAATAAAGTTTCTAAAATATATATCATTGATAGTAAATGCTACATCAAAAACTTACAGTATTAGTTACTACATGCAGAGCATGACAAGTTTTAAGTATTAGTGTCATAATGGAATGGATATTTTCGAGTAGAGTTTCTAATTTAAAATACATCTGGGTATTAAATGTACATGAAACAGTGAACCATGGAAAACAGAATACAACTTTTATTCAGATTGATTTTATTATTCAAATCTTTATATGTTACCCTATGTATATCTTGAACTGGTGTATATATGATAATATCCAAAAAGAATATTATCAATTATTAGGAAAGGTTCTTAATCAAGAACCAATGTATATCAGATTATAGTACTTTGGTACTAAGGCTGAATTAAACTCTAAGAACAAATTAAGATGGTCTTATTGATGAGAAAAGTCATAAACTATCTTACATATAATATTAATTCACAAACAACTAAAGTTTGATACTATAGAGAGTCAGTCTTAAATCAAGAGAATTCAAAAATGAAGTTGAGAATTAAATATACTGTAGTTGCAAACAGTACCATCGCATTACTATCCTCTAAGTGATATTGGTGCGATTTTCTTGAGTCGATAGAATAAGTACTGCTTGTCATTAAAACCTAAGATATACCTAACTCTCGTGATGTAAATAATCTACTACTATACTTAATATGTAGTTGTCAAGTTGGACTTGATAATTCAACCTAAATACCTTTCATTTGTTTTAGTCAAGTATGAGAAAGAAAGATATAACCTTATATACATATATAAAAGTCATGACAAGTATATCTTCTTATCAATGTATTTTAAAAGAATACATTCAAGGGTAAAGTTTCTCAAACATCTATCATTGATAGTAAATCTACATAGAAAGACATATAGTATGAACTACTACATGCAGAGAATGAAAAGTAAGAAGTATATGTGTAATAATGGGATCTATATCTTGGAGTAAAGTTTCAAAAACATCTCGGTATTAAATGGAACAATAAAACATGGAAAACAGAATACAACTTATGTTCAAGTTGATTTCCTTATTGAAATCCTTATATGTTACCAGATGTATAAATATATAGCTTTAATTGGTGTATAGATGACCATATCCAAAATATTAAACCGACATTACATGTGTCTTTAAGATCTAGCCTGAAGGTATATGAAGTATATATGATGGACTACATGTGATATTCAGTTAAGTGAATATAAAATATATTTAGAATAATTGTCAAGTTATTTAAATTTAGAAATTGAACCATGTGTAGATTGACCATATGCACATATCAGAACGCTATTGGGATTATGTATTTAAGTTTTAGGGTCAGAAAAGCTTAATAAGTAAATTTTCCCGGAGAGAGGTTATCAGTTGAGGGTTATATTCGTGAAGTGAAGAGATGAATGTCATGAATTAAGGTAGAACTTCGGTAAACAGTCTAAGTAATAGTTAAAACCTATAAGATGTAAATTAATATAATGGTATTATTTGATGAAACCTAAGACACGATTTAGTATATAAATGGAATTTTAGTTTGATAATCTAGAGTCTTACGAACAAGAAAATACAAAAGATAAAGGTGAGGCCTAACTATTTATTGTTGTAAACTTCTCATTAGTGAAATATCATCTTATTGTTATCCAAGAGATTTATGGTGAGATTTATGAATCAAGTCCAGCTTAACTACTATACATACGTGCCACGTAAATAAAAATGACACTACATGTGTATTTAAGTTATATAAGGTTAGAAATGAACAGATATTATGAGTAGCTTAAGGTTTAAAGACATAAATTCGTGTAAGAATATCATAAGTCACTTTGAGAAGTATCTTCTTGTATCTGTTAGGAGAAGTATGGTTAATCAATTAAAACCAAATGTATAAACTATGAATATAAACACATATAGTAATTATATTCAGATTAAGACATATTTAGATTCACCTACACATATAGTATGTAGTAGTCAAGCTGGACTTTATAACTCAACATGATTAATATTCAATCTGTTCTGAACACTGAAAAAACTCACGTATGGAGGATAAATGATTGATAGAATAAATCATGTTGAGCATTGAAACGGAGCGTGTTCTAATTATTTGAATCATGTAATACTTAATCAACTAATTCTACTTATATTTGTTAAATATTTTGAAACCAAGTTCTACATGATAAACCAAAAAGAGAAAGATGTAGGGTTACAATATGGTACCACAAGTTTCAAAAACATCTGATATTAAATTGATACTACATGTGTATGAATAGGGTTCTAGGGTTAGGAATGAACACTATGAATATCTACGGTTTATACTTCAGAGGAATGTTTCCAGTGTAAAAGGGTCAGAAACCATCTAAATGACATTTCTAATGACATCTGAGTGAGACCAGTCTTGATCTTTAAGTTGTTGTATTTGATAGGATAAGCGACTCATTAAAAGTGAATATATATCAAACTCTTTTGAATATAGTAGTTAAGCTGGACTTGATTTTCAAACCTATATCAAGATCTTGCTTGTTTTTAACAATGAATAAACTACTATACGAGAAAAGAGAAAATTGTAATGATACGTATAAAGATGAACTTCAGTACATATGGTTAAAGTCAATAGGAAAAGCCAAGAGAGTAGAGAAAATATTAGTGGAAGAGATATAGAGATCATATTTTATTTAAACTTTGAATCAACATTTATATGAGTTAATGGAAAGGGAAGATGTAATGACGAGTACGAAGTATCAGTACTTTAACATAATACAATACATCCAATAATAAATTGGATTAAAGTTTAAAAAGCATGATGTTAAATGCTATTGTAAGATAAATAAATCAAGAATGAAGAAAATTATCAGTTGAGGGTTGTTGACGTTAAGAGAAGAGAAAATCATGAATCATGATACTACTTGGATATAATAAGATTAAATTGATATAATGGGTATTATTTGACGAAACATCAGAATATATAAAGAAATTAAAGTTTGATACTATAGAGTTTTAACAACACGAGAACACAAAAGTTGAAGTTCAAACTTAACTTTATTATCGTCTAGGACTTCCCATGAGTAATTGAACCGTAATATTATTGTCATCTAAGTCAAGTTGATGTGAATTTCTTGTGATTTTTTTTCTATTGAGAGAACAAGTAAAGTTACTCACTAGAATCTAACTTATACCAAATTCTTTTGTATATATTAGACTAGTGAAGTTATTAAAATATTCAAGACATAGATTAAAGACAACAACAAAAAACCAAGGGAGTACAGAAAATATTAGTGGTTGTTCGCTTGAGTAAAGTTTAAAAAACATAGGTGTTCAATGCTACTGCAAGATAAATGAATCAAGAATGGAGAACATTATCAGTTGAGGGTTAAGGGTTGTTGACGTTAACAGCTGAGATGTTAGTCATGAATCCTCGTACTGCTCAACATAATAAGATGAAATGAATATAATGCTATTATTTGACGAAAGTCAGATCAGATGCATAAACCATTTGATATATAAAGAAAATTAAAGTGTTACACGTAAATAAAAATGACACTATATGTGCATTTTAGTTATATAGGGTTAGAAATGAACAGATATTATGAGTAGCTTAAGGTTTAAAGACATAAATTCGTGTAAGAATATCATAAGTCACTTTGAGAAGTATCTTCTTGTATCTGTTAGGAGAAGTATGGTTAATCAATTAAAACCAAATGTATATCAAACTATATGTATAAACTATGAATATAAACACATATAGTAATTATATTCAGATTAATACATATTTAGATTCACCTACACATATAGTATGTAGTAGTCAAGCTGGACTTTATAACTCAACATGATTAATATTCAATCTGTTCTGGACACTGAAAAAACTCACGTATGGAGGATAAATGATTGATAGAATAAATCAGGTTGAGCATTGAAACGGAGCGTGTTCGAATTATTTGAATCATGTAATACTTTATCAAGTTGGACTCCTTTAAACTCTTCATAAAGTTATACATATGATCAAATGGAAAAGAAAGATGCAATGTGACATATGAGAAGTCAGTACCTCGAGTATTATAAGAAGGGAATACATGGAAGGATATACTCAAGTATAGTCTACAAAACAATTCATATTAAATGGTACATAGGAAAACCGAACATGGAGACAGTATACAAATAGATTGATTTTATATTGGAACTAAATTCAAATATAAAGCACGTTCAACTTGGTTATCTTGACCATATGCAAGATATCAGAACGATAGCACATGTCCATTTAAGTTTGAGGGTTAGACATGAACATGAAATATCATATGCAAATAGCGTAGGGTTTAAACTCATGTAATTCTGAGGAATCTTTAAGATACATGTTAATCTTTAATACTTGAAAAGACAGAGAAGGATGTCAATAATCCATAGTGAAAAATTGAGTGATTTAATTGAAAAGCATAGATGAGTTCCATGAATTAAAATAGTACTTTGGCAAAAGTATGAGTAAATGTTGTAAGATCTTGTTAATAGAGGCTCATTGTATGAAGAAATCCTAATAAATGCATAAATGATATAAAGTTCAAGTTTTAATTCACAGAAAAATTTAGTTTAATGTTGCAGAAATTAAATGTTGGCAGAAACTGATATTGGTTTCTGAATTATTTTAATTGTTAATTGACATAGTTAGTTGATTAGTAAATATGTCCAACTGTCTCTAGTAACTTAGATATGAAAAACCCAGAGTGTATAAACAAGAGTGAAAGACCTTGTTTGAAGTATATAATCCTAAATAGGCAAGTATAGTACTTCGGTAAACATGAAAGATCTGATTGATAAGTTGTGATTCGATGGAAAATCACAAAACTCAGATAAGCGATCTAAAATAATGATTTTAATTCATAGAGATGTTACAGTTGAAACTTTACAGTATTAGATTAATTTATGTCTGAAACTGACTTTGGCTTCTGAATTATTTTAGTGATAGTAGATATAGTTACTTGACAGTGTGAATCTGCTCAACTCTCACTTGTAATTCATATTTGAAAAACCGAGGGTGTATAAGAATGTGACATTTGGCTATATATGAAGTCTTGATCCTAAAAGTTTAGGATACTAATACAAACGTCAGAGTAATATGTGTAAGATGGAGTTTACAGAGTATTGTTAGAGAAAATCATAATATATATACCGATGACATGGAATATAAATTTTTATTCAGAAGACACTTTATTTTAGAGGTTCAGAGTCTTAGATTAATTTTCATAAGAAAGTGATATTGGCTTCTGAATTATTTTAGCGATAATAGATATAGTTAGTTCATCATGTGAATGTGTTCAACTCAGAATCAACTGTAATCACTTTTTAGAGGTTCAGAGTCTTAGATCAGTTTTCATCTGAAACTGACTTTGGCTTCTAAATTATTTTAATTGCAGTTGAATAAACAATGGATAGTACAGTATGTTGTTAAGCTGTCACTTGGATTCTATATTTGATCAACTGAGGAACCCTAAACAAAAGAGGGAGAGCTGTGCGCACAGTCCTGATCAAAACTAATCGCTATAGAGGATGATCGAGTAATCCAAAACTATATGATCACGATAATCATTTATTAAGTACATATGATTCATGACATAGTGAGTGTGAAGTGTCCATATGATGGGATATTACAAATGAGTATCCATGAAAATAGTTTCTATAAAATAAATGAGCTCCAAACTGTATATATGTGATATTGATTGAAATAAACTGAAGGTGAGAAATTCAGATATGGATCCTTGAAGGGTCTAACAACTACGTGTGCTAACCACATGCAAAGTATAGAAATGATACAACCGGCAGATTTACATATACGCGGAAAGAAGCAAAGAAGGACCAAGTTTGTTCTTAAGAAAAGTTAAACCCTCCACCATCAATTTTTTGCTCACACTTTTTATGAAGGGGTGTTAAGTGACATTTGAAACGTAATAGGCAAACATGATAAACTCTTTGACAATTGCGGATACATGTATTTTAAGTACACAAGTAGTAAATAGGTGTAAATAGAACAAAGAAAAGTTTAAATACAACAACTTACATGGAGTAATGGAAAAAGTGTCCAATATTTGGGTTTATTACGTATATCTAATGGGTTGCTATGAAAGACTAATGGGTTAAAGAGATCGAAGTTACATAGAGTAATGAAAGAAGTACTACGGTATTTGGATGTATTATGAATAAGTAATGGGTTACTTAGATCGAAATGATATAGGGTAATGGAAGAAGTATTACGGTATTTGGATGTATTATGAATAAGTAATGGGTGACATAGATCAACGTCACATAGAGTAACGAAAGAAGTACTACGGTATTTGGATTTATTATGATAAACTAATGGGTTCCATATTCAAGGTTATTCAAGGTTACTGGACCAGCCAGTCCAATATTTGGGTTTATTATGTATATCTAATGGGTTGCTATGAAAGACTAATGGGTTAAAAGTGACATAGAGTAATGAAAGAAGTACTACGGTATTTGGATGTATTATGAATATGTAATGGGTTCTTAGATCGAAGTGATATAGAGTAATGGAAGAAGTACTACGGTATTTGGATGTATTATGAATAAGTAATGGGTTCTTAGATCGAAGTGATATAGAGTAATGGAAGAAGTACTACGGTATTTGGATGTATTATGAATAAGTAAGGGGTGACATAGATCAACGTCACATAGAGTAATGAAATATGTACTACGGTATTTGGATTTATTATGATAAACTAATGGGTTCCGTATTCAAGGTTATTTTATGCTGGAAGAAAGAAAAATAGACATACATACGAGCAATTAATTTATTCAGTACCAAAGAATCAATTCACGTCCAAAAATGAAAAGAACATTAGTCCACGAGTAATTAATTAGTTTAGTGCCTGGCAGCGTAATATATTTGTTCGATTGCCAAAGAATTAATTCGTAAAAAAAAGGAAAAAAGAATTGGATGCAGCACCGGGACTTCCCGGGAGGTCACCCATCCCAGTACTATTCCGGCCCAAGGGCATTTAACTGCAGAGTTCTGATGGGATCTGGTGGCGTGGCCCTGGTATGACCGCATCACGCTGCAAATGGTGGTATCCAAGTTTATAATAGCCAGTTGTTGAGGCATGAACATGGTTTAGGTAAAAGTTCGAGGGAGGAATAATGTTTATCGATGATGGAGAATTTCATAGAAAAAATCAACTCCGCGAGACAATAAACCACCGGGGAAAAGTAAACCATCGCTACATTATCGCTACATTATCGTAAACCATCGCTACATTATCAAATACACGGGAATAGTTACATCGAGTCTAAAATTTAGCTTAAAGGCCCTGAATAAAATCATACTTTGCGTTGAAGTAGTCGGAATAAGATATCGGGAGCCGTCGCAACATTAATGAATCGGGAGGAGGAGGAAAACCATCGGCACCGGAATAGTTACCATCGGGTAAAAAATGTAGGCTTAAAGGCCTCTGAATTAAATCATACTTTGCGTTGAAGTCATCGGAATGGAATATCGGGAGAGCCTCCGCAACATTAATGAATCGGGAGGAGGAGGAAAACCATCGGCACCGGAATAGTTACGTCGAGTAAAAAAATTCGGCCTAAAGGCACTGAATTAATCGTTATTTACGTTGAAGTCAACGGAATTGAATTTCGGGATCATGTCACAAAATTAAAGCAACCCCAAACATCGGGAGGAGAAGGAAACCACCGGGTCCACGGAAATAGTTACGGCCGAGTAAGAAATTAATGCTTGAAGCCCCTGAATTAAATCGTACTTTTGCGTTGAAGCGTATGGAATTTAATTTCATGAGCCCGTCGCGACACTAAACCATCGCTAATATTCGGGAGGAGGGGGAATTTCAAAAGGGACTTGACTTGATCCCTCTGAGTAATTTGTTTCGGGAGTAAAAACGGGCCTAAATTATGAATCAAGTTCAGTGGAAAGGGAAATATTTTGAATTAAAAGGGATGGGATTAAACCGGAGAAGTTCGTTAAAGGGAAATATTTAAAGTTAAAGGTATAGTAATAAAGTGAAGCAAACGGTTTGATTGATTGTTCCGAAAATAGCGTAGAAAGAAATAATAAATAAGCAATAGCAATAATTTATTCACCCTAAGTTGTAGGCAATTAATTAATAGGGTTAGTTAAATTAGGGTCCCTCTGAAAAGCAAGGGGAAAAATCAACTTAATTAATATCGGGAGGAGGAAGAAACCATCATGGAAAATTAAACCATCGGCCTCCAGGAAAAATAGTTATAATTAAATCGTACTTTGCGTTGAAATCAAAGGAATTTAATATCGGGAGCCGTCGCAGCATGAAAGCATCGCTCTATCGGGAGCCGTAGGACACAATCGGGAAAGAATATTCCATCGGGCTCCACGAAAATAGTTACATGGGGTCTTTAAATTAAGGCTTAAAGGCCCCTGGGCCAAATCATTATTTGCGTTTTCGTCAAAGGAATGGGATATCAAGAGCCGCAGCAACATTAACAAATCATAAATATCGAGAGGAGGAGGATGAACAATTGCTCGAACCCCTCGAAGCTAATTGTTTCGCGAGTAAGTGCGAGCCTAGTTCGTATAAGGAAATATTAAAAGGAGATGTTTTAACAAAGATAAAGTTATAGCAACCTAAAAAGTGAAGAAGACGGTTCAATTTATTTTTCTGAGAAAGCGTAGAAGGAAATACTGAAAAGGTATTAGCAACAAATAGTTGAAATTATTCCTCTGGAATTTGAGAAATTCGTAGAAGGAAATAGTACAAAGTTATAGCAATAACAAAGTCGATGCAATAATAAAAGCAAAGCAGTAGATTGAATAAAGCATTAAGTTCGTAATAAGGAAATATTTAAAAGTAGAAGCAATAGTAATAATTTGTTCCTCTAATGTACCGGAAATATTTAAGAAGGAAACAAGAAGAAGGGAATATGTAAAAAAAGCATGGGAAAAATCAAATATAACACATAATACATGATACAAGGAACAAATAAATTAAGAGAGCAGAAGGAAACAAAGGAGAAACACGGGATTGAAAAGATACAAGCTGAAAGGGGGTGTGTTGTATTTATTTCCCACTAGAAATCGCAAGTATTTTACTTAGCCTTACCCTGGAATGATTAACGAGGCGGTTCGTACCCAAAATGGAGGAGTAAGGGTACTCTTTTATCCTTTTGTAATGCCTAAATGGCTTCAGAATCGCTTTCCGAGAACTTGGGCCAAAGATAGTCATGACTAACGGTAGTTGGCCCGTAGCTAAAGGTCAAATGGGGTATCTCTCGCATCGGGAGCCTTTGTCGGACACCGGGCCAGTACAGTTAAGCACTGTCTTTATCGGGACCATAACTTCGTTACCCTTCCGGAAACTTGGGCTAAAGATAGTCATGACTAAGGCTAGTTGGCCCGTAGTTAAAAGTAATCCGGGTCCCATCGCTGATCGAGATCGAGCCATCGTGTGTCGCACCGGGACCATTTGTCGGACCACGCACAGGGCAACCGGGACCATTCTCTCCTTGTCGGAACCCTTCCGAGAACTTGGGCTAAAGATAGTCAAGACTAACTAGTCGCTAAAGCAGTTAGGCGAGCCGGTGAGGACCATCGGGACCATTTTCTGGAGCCAGCAACCCGAGCAGCCTAGAGATGCTTTGTACATCGAGTGTCGGACCACGGGCATGAGAAGCCTGGAGTATTGGAACCAATTCTGGGACCATCGAACCGGCCGTGGATCAATTTTGGTCGGGGCGAGGGTTTAGGGAAGGATCAGAGATGGGACCATTTTGGGCATTTTCTGGAGTTAAGAGTCAATACCTTTTTGGGGTTGATCTGGGCGGGGCGGGGTT
>JAYKYS010000173.1:0-60645 GCA_036924285.1 Asterella californica
CATGCATGCCCCATATTTTCTCCATATCCAACAGAACTGCAATGTGCAGATACTGATGCAGAGCAATGATGCACAACCAGGTGCAGCAGTGGTCACTTGTCAGTGATACAAACATTGCAGAGCTATGCAAACGCACCGTCTCATTCTTGACATCTGAGTTCTTCTCTGTCAAGACCAACTCAATGTGGCAAGGACTGGACATGAAAGCTGCATAACAATCAACTTTTTCAATCTTGTGTCCCTGTACACGCACTCAGCAGCACAAGTGTGCAAGCAATGAAAGTCAAAACAAAGTTATGTGATATAACTTACGATTGATTCGACCATGCGCCCTGTATGTGCGCCTGCGCTGCTTCTGTGCCTGATTCACTTGAATGTGAGAGATGTATAGAGCATCTGTGTCAAGACCCTTGACCTGCAGCCAGCGAGCTTATTATTCCCATCACTGGCGCCCATGAGCCGCATGGAACTCTGTTGGAGAGGAGCTGAATAGTCAAACAATGAAAGAAGAGCCAGCCAGGGCTCTGAACAGGAGCAGATTGCAACGCACTGCGTGTTGCAACCTGCTCCTCCTGCCTGCCATGTCTGGCTCCTTTTCCACTGGTTGGCCAGTCACCACCTCCACCTCTGAGTCCTCTAAAAAGAAAGGCCTCCACAATGACCAGCTGCAGCTGTTCGCACCTCTGCATTGCTCTCTGCATTCTTCAAGAGACCCAGCAGAAATTCACAGGACTTTGCAGGCCAGCGACCCTGGCCGTTGCTGAGGCCTTCGTTCTTTGTCTGAGCTGAACGTCCAACACCACCACAGAATCTGCGGAAGGGAATGATACGCCTGTGGCCAAGGACATCCTCCAAATACTTCTTAGCCTTGCCAAGCTCCATTTTCCTCAATGCCATGGCGGATTCTCGAGTATTCTTGAAATGCACACGAAGATCGGAACCTCGAGCCTGCATGAGCACAGATAATTGAGCACAGACAAGCTGCTGCTGATTGCGTTGTGTGGCAGCGAGCTGCAACTCTCCCGACCAAGGCCAAGCATTATGTGGTACCTTGCATGATTTGGTGGAGTTGTCCGGATCCCTCGCATACTTGACCATCTTACCCTCCTTTAGGCACCGTTGCCTGCCTAGCTAAAGAGAGAGAGCCGCCTCGACGACTTTGGACTCGTTCGCTTCTGCGAGCACCGCTCCGAAGCCATCATTGCAGACCTAGAATCAAACCTAGGAAAACTCGTGTGACTGCGTAGCTTTACGACATTCCATGCCGTGCCGCGTGTTGATCAGTATCAGCGTCACCTGTTGCTTGCGTTGAGTGTTGGTGCATCCCTGTTAGCAAATTCGCGCGAGAAATGGCGACGACCGAGAACATGGGAGGTCCAGCCACAGTGTCGTATACGGGACCTAGCATCGTGCCACAGCAGCACACATATGGCCATGTGTAAGTTCTAGCTTCTCCGTACCGATGCTATTCCCCACGCTGTCTGTTTCCTTATTTACTCAGACTTTCTTGTTGATCTGCAGACTATGTTGTCTATGTGGAACCTCCATAATGAGCAATCCTTCCAATATGTGTGTCAACTGCATCCGATCCCAAGTCGATATCACAGCTCCAATACAGAAGCAGGTCAGCATTCTGTGGTGCAAGGAGTGCAATAGATACCTACAGCCTCCCAAAAACTGGGTGCGAGCAGAGCTGGAATCCAAGGAGCTCTTGACATTTTGTGTCAAACGAATCAAGGGATTGCAGAAGGTACAACTCTGCTCATTATGCTGAGTGAACAATTGTGCCAGAGAGGCACATGGATTACACAACGCAGGCATTGTGCTGGCCCTGTAGCGATGATAGAGTGAAGTCAAAACTATCAATCATGCACCAAACACCCACATATCTGCATGCTGCATCGATCTTCATTGTGCAAATGGATTTTCATGTCAACATTTGTGCATCCTCCTCTGCTATGGTCTGGCATTGCTAAGCAAGGATGAGCATGCGAGTGCAATTCAAGTATCCCATCATAGACCTGCATCATTCTGCTGAGTGTCTTGTGAGATAGCGTCGCTGTGATAACGACGGCATGTTTTATGCATCACTGCACTGTCATGCTTGCCTTGATTGACTATGAGCTACCAAAGATTACTAATTGCAACTTGCTACCCTTACTATTTTCAACAACCGCCACTGTGCGCAGGTCAAGCTGGTAGATGCTGGATTCATCTGGACAGAGCCCCACTCCCGTAGACTCAAAACAAAGCTGACAGTCCAGAGTGAGGTGTTCAATGGTGCCATATTGCAGCAGACCTTTGTGGTTGAGTATGTGGTGGAGACGCACATGTGCCCAGACTGCTCCAGAGCGGCAGCTAACCCAAACACTTGGACCGCTGTTGTGCAAGTATGGCGCTGACTTTTTGCTTTGTGGGTGCATCAGTGGCCGGCTCTAGAAGGCACCTGCATTGTACAAGGCCATGAGTTGCAGGTCCCTGGTATATGTGCATGCACACACAATCTGCAGACCAGTCACTCTGTCTTGCACCTCAAGATGCCTTTGCTGCACAGCTTCCATCCTTGCCAAGTCATTGCTTTAAGTATGGCTGTTGCAGGTGCGGCAGCATACAGAGCATAAGCGGACTTTCATGTTCCTGGAGCAGGTCATCCTCAAGTACAGTGCTGCTGCCAACTGCATCAACATCAAAGACATTCATGAGGTGAATTGCAAAGCCTGCTGCTGGCTGCCGTAGTTTGTGTCCAGTTCTGACACTGGCTTGCATAGGTTAATTATGGCTGGTGGTCATCTCACTAGGGCTAGGCAAGATGTGCAAATGACAACACATGCTCTGCTGTGTAATGTGCAAGCAGTCAGTGAAGGCCGTTAGCAACATCAAAGTAGGAGCTCTCAAAGCAGGAGCTCTCAGTACAAAGCATGCCAGCATTGTCGTCTGCATCCATTATGCTGTGTCTCACAGTGTGTGACATTGTGGTGTAGTGTCACCCTTTGCATGTTCATGCAGGGTGTAGACTTTTTCTTTGCCAAGCGCAGTCATGGTCAGAGATTCTTGGATTTCCTTCAAGGGGTTGTGCCCATGCGTTACCGTACAGACAAGCAGTTGGTTAGCCACAATGAGCAGAATGCCACCTACAACTACAAATACACTTTCTCGGTAGAGATTGTGCCCATCTGCAAGGTATCACACCTGTACCGTGAATCACCATGTCAAGTTCGCTGGTCCACTCAATGGCGCTGTACTGTGCCCATTGCCTTGCGTACAATGCCCATCATACTTCAGTCCGGCAAGGTTTTTTGCCTCTGGGTGCAGTCGCCTTCCTTGTCTAACATTGATAACAGCTCTGACACTCCGTCTGCTTGAACACCTTTGAGTTGATGTTTGGCGTGAGCACCATGAATGGGCAGAGCTAGCTTCCAGGCGCAGGTTGCAAGATTTTGTTGTCAACGCTGCATCAAGCTCTACTTCATTCGTTGGCTGTCCGCATCGCGTGACCCATATGTCTGGCGATCTGATACTGCTTTTTGTGTGCTACAGGATGATCTGGTATTCTTGCCGTCCAAGGTGTCTAGCTCCATGGGCCACCTGGGGCCACTTGTTCTGTGTACCAGAGCTATGAACACTTTGCACTTCATGGAGCCCTACACCATGAGAGCCACTCAAGTTGAGGTAAATCAAGCACCTATACCCATACAGTTCATGAGGTACACCAAACAAGAACTTAGATGCTTCGGTCAGTCAACAAGACTGATCATGTGTGCCAGGACAAATACAGAATCAAAATTCCTCAGAATTACTGTGATGCAGATGTAAGGGACAGACCTGTTCGCATGCAGCGCTTCGTTTCTTTGTGAAAAACAAAATGTACAATCAGCTTTGGTCCATCAGCTTCCTGCCAACTGCTTGCAGCAAAAAAAGCCTACTGACAAGGCCTGAATAGTGCTTGTGCGGGACTCTACAGCTGCAGCACATTTCTGGCATCTCTCTGAACTTGATCCATTGTTTTCACAGGCACCAGTATTTTGGAGGGCGCCCTACAGAGCGCTTCTGAATAGCAGACATCTAGTGGAGTACATGGTCCTAGACATCGAGACCACTGGTCAGACGGCTGCCAATGGCAAGCTGGAGCTTGCAGATGCACAGGTGGCTCGGGTGGCCGACTTTGGCAGCAATGACACCACATACCATGTCAGGACGCATCTTGGTCACCTACTGAATCCAGGAGACACAGCCCTTGGGTATGATCTCACCTGGGCCAATTTTGTTGAAGATGAGCTTGAGGCGTTCCTTCAGAAGGGTGGTACCTTGCCAGATGTTGTGCTGGTAAGCCTCTGCTGTGTCTGCATGCTTGCAGTGGTGTGAATCTGCACTTGTGCTGTTTCTGAATGGCACGGCCATTGCTCACTGCTTGAGACGTAGTTTTTGTGTGATTGCACATTGCCCAGTATTTGTACAGGCAAAGTGAGGCTGAAGCCGCTATGCATCATGGAGCTGCCTATTTGAAGGGTGAACAACAATGCAGTTGATATCACAAGCTTGGCTCCCTGTGCCAGCATTAGCTCATCACCCGACACTCATGTGCCCCTGGCATGGCTTTTGGCTCATGGCTCATCAATGCATTTTACTCAAGTGAACATGTGGCATTGGCATAAGCTACTCTGTCAGGCCTTATGGACAAAGTAGAATGTCCTATTCAAACAGTGTGTTCCAAGGACCATTGCCATAATCAGAGCCCTGGTGCGTACAGCCCATGTCCACTCTACACATGTGACATGGTGTACTTTCAGCTGAAAGTTGGGCTATCTGGTACATTGCACAGCAAAGAAAAACCTGGATAAGGTGTTGCTTAAGACAAGCTCTGGGAACTCAAGCTTCCTTTTGTCAAGGCTAATGTAGTAGGGGGCCGGAAGGTCTATCTTAGAGATGCAGTACATTTTGCACCGCTTGCGCAGCTATGCGTGACAGTGATGTGTATGGCGCTGCACAGGTGCGCAAGAGCTATGAGGAGCGGCGCAGGAAGAGGCACGTGAAGGGCCAGGGCCGCAGCTGGAAGCTGAAGCGCATGGCCATGGACAGTGACGACACCATGCAGCTGAAGAAGGGACAGCAGGCCCAAGCAGACAAGCGCCAGCAGGACCTGGAGAGGTTCATGCAGGTCTGTGTCTTCTTCTTTTCTTTTAGTCACTCCCTTCATGTTTTCTTTTTTTCTTCTTAGTCACTCCCTTTTGCTCATCATCTCAGTTGTTCTTTCAAGCCTGCCTCATCCAGATTGTTCACGGTCAAGGTTTTGGGCAGCATGTCATTGCTGCTCTACTGGTTTCAGTCTGTGATGATCTGAGTCCAGACAGCACTAATGTACCGCGCTTGGGTGTTACCAATCAAGCTGTCATCTGTCACTTTTGATAGTTTGCCCAGAACCCTATCGATACACGTGCCGCAAGGTGTCCCTTCAGAACAATCACGAATCTGTGTGCTCAGATGCACAATCGTTCTGGGCCTTAGAGCTAGCTGCATGAGCAACTACAGTCTTCGCCTTCAAAGAGCATGTCATCAAGCTGTGACGCTGTGGACAGTGTGAGCATGCAGACAGCTGATATTGTAAAAGCCTTATACACGTGCTGTCTAAGTGAGAAGACTGTGGTTGTTGACGCATCTAGCTGTGAGCTGTCTCACTGTGCCTACAAATCTGACACACAGATCTGTGATTGTTCTCCCGGCATGTCAGCACTCAATTTGTCAGCAACCGCGGGCTGCTCTGGAAAGTGTGTTGTGGAGGTTTGTCACTGACAGCAATGTTTGTACCGGGTAACAGCCAGATGGCACAGTGATGGACATGAAACTGAACACCACAAACTACAGATATGTCATGCATACATTGCCACGTTGTTGTCAAGTGGGGCAAGTGGTGTGTTGCTGCATGGCCGTGCGCCTCAATTTGCCCTTTCCATGAAGCTGCTGCACTTGCGAGTTAGTATTTGAGCATTCTGCTTGAGTGTGCAAGGTGTCATGCTGTAGAGTTGTCAGCATTGCTGATGCTGTGTTGTTGCTTCAGGAGCTGGAGGAAGATCCCGAGATGCGCAGCAAAGTGGCGCTGTACAAAGATCCAGCTCACAAGCCTGGCCCTGCTCAAGACATGGACACCATGACAGATGGTGATGACGAGGATGACTTGCCAGACATTCCCCTGGAGGAGCTGCTGGATGACATGAATGCCTTGCAGCTGGAAGAACATGCACAGGGAAGGGCTGTGACTGATGAAGACGAAGATATGGATGAATGATGTACCTCTGACTCTCAGCCCATTTTGATCTGATTGCCTTAAGGGCGGCACGCCTGTTGCTGTATAATATTGTTAGCTTGCACTCAGGGGCAGCTGCATTTAGAGCCTTGAAACCACAACTCAAGATAGATCAGTTGTCAGAAACAGTCCTGGGCTTTGTCGGCACTTCTTCATTGTAAAGTAGATGGTATCATTTTGTTGCGTATGCAACTAGTATTTTGGTTCCGTTTCGCATGACTGCGAGCTGTGACTGTATGACAACACTTTTCTGTGCTTGCTGTTCAGTTGCGGGATCACCCTCAGCATGGTTCTATCATGTAATTGTGGACAGCGATAATGTTGAGGTTCAACCTGGCATGCATTCACATGGTCGCCCTGTGGCTATGACAAGGTTGGCTCTGCTAGGTACATGTCAACATCGCATTATTTAGGCCGAACGTCTTTGCTGAAAGCAGAGTCGTCCTGGGTAATGTCGACTCCAATCCGCACTCCACACTCTGCATAAGTGTGGAAATGTGCTGAAGATGCTTCATGTGCCTAGCTCAAAGGGCAGTCATGGGATTCTGGCCAATCATTCCATACGCCGTTTAAAGCCGTCGGTTGTGTTGACTCGAAGGTTTTTCAGGCCGAGCCACTGCGCACACTGCGCACAGCATCATGACATCAACCATATCCCTGCATGCCCCCGGCACGATCAGCTCGGCGGTCCGATCAAGCAAACGCGCCGTCGTATGCTCACGCCAAAGGCTGACGAGCTGCAAAGTCAACGCAAACGTTAGTCTGCCGGCACAGAGAACCTTCTTGAGCGGGACAGAGTCCATCAGCAGCGCGTTGATACAGAGCGTGCGACATCGTGGGTGTCTCAGTACAACATGCAGTGCAGCTGCAGCATCACCAGGTATTGATCTCGGCAATCACGAATTGCGCTGAGAAAGCTTTGCCACCTGTTGTACCAGTTTCCGCATCGATGCAGCACCTGCGCCAGCAGAAGTCAAAAAGGAAAATCCACTGATATTAGGAGCACTGTTTGCGGGCTGGTATGGATTCAACACTTTCTTCAACATGTAAGCGTCACACTGCAACAAGCTCACTCAGATCCTATGCAAAGCTTAAGAAATTCATGGTTGCAGATACAATAAGCAAGTGCTCAAGGTCTTTCCTTACCCCATCACGTGTACCACCATCCAGGTGAGCACTGCACAGCAGACATTGCTTCGCCTGCACTTTGCACTCTACTAATTGGGACAATATCCATATGGGTGTTTTCCTTCCCTACAGTTCGCTGTTGGCTCTGTGTTTGCCTTAATGCTATGGACTCTTGGCTTGCTGAAGAAGCCTGCGTTCACTAAGGATACGGTATGACCCGAGCACTCCTCATTGCTGTATTCAAGCTTGCAGTGTGAGTGTTGCTCTCCATGTTGCCACTGAGCTCAAAGGCTCTGCATCACATCACACAAACTTGCAGGCAAAAAGCATCCTTCCTCTTGCCGGTGTACACACCTTGGGCAATCTTCTCACCAATGTCAGTCTAGGCCGAGTAGCAGTTTCCTTCACACACACCATTAAGGTAAGCCTCAGGCTTAAATAGTCTTGGCAGTAGCAAGTGTCATGCCTTACAGGTGTACTGTAGCTGCATGGCATGTAGGGTGCATGATGCCTGTGTGCAAGCATCTACCTTGATGTGCCACAAACAGCCTGCAAGCGTCATGCACGCGTGCTGACCCAGCCTTGTCATTACACCAATGCCACTTATGGGCCAGTAACAAAAAGCGTATAATACTGTCGCCAGATCATTCAGCTGCTCACCTGGGTTGCACGTTCCCTGCAGGCTCTGGAGCCGTTCTTCAGCGTGTTGCTGTCTGCCATATTCTTGGGAGATACCCCAACTATCCCCATTGTGTTGTCTCTGTTTCCCATTGTGGGAGGTGTGGCCATGGCGTCTGTTACAGAAGCTACCTTCAACTGGGGAGGCTTCCTATCAGCCATGGGCTCCAACATCACCTTCCAGTCAAGAAATGTCCTCTCTAAGAAGTTCATGGGCAAGGACACAAAGGTGAAGACCTGTCATGAGTAGAGCGGTCTATAATCACTGGACAACTCGAATAAAGCATGCAATTGTCCCTGATACTGCCTGCCTTAGCTCGGACTTGTCTGACCTCTTTGCATCGCTGAACATGCAATGCATGGCCATTCCACCTTGGTCACCTGGCAATGAACAGCCACGCTGGGCTGACTGCTATGTGCTGTACTTATATGTGTGTGTTGTCACCTGTTTTTGGTCATGGACTAGCAAACCTGGATTACAAGGTTGGACTAGCAAGCTTCTGTGAGCAGGCCTAGATGCTGCAGCATGCCTCATACCTTGCAATTGCTTGTGTGTAGGGAGCGGTCAGACTTGATAACATCAACCTCTTCAGTATCATCACCGTCATGTCGTTCTTCTTGCTGGCGCCTGTCACGCTCCTGCTGGAAGGTGTTAAGTTCACGCCCTCTGCCATGAAAACCATGGGCATCACAAACAGCTCAGCAATCATCCAGAAAACCCTTCTGGCCGGTCTTTGTTTCCACGCCTACCAGCAGGTATGTACAAGCACACCATGAGTTGCTTAGTGAGAACTGATATTTCCAGTGTTTCCATACTGTTTGCTTGATACTCATTAGGTGCGCTTGACCAGCATGCGCTGACACTGCAACGCACCCAAGGAGTGTGCGTTTCATCATCGGTTGCCTGAACAACCTGATGCGCCAAGGGTACTTTCTTGGTAGTGGATTTGGAATAAGCTTGAGCACCAAAGTTGAGCATTGGGCAGTTCAGTCAGACTGAACATGCTGTGCATTTTGCAGAGTCTTTCATAACTCGCTGCATATTTTTGGCAGTATGCAAATAGGATATGTGGTATGCAGGTGTCTTACATGATTCTGCAGCGGGTGACTCCAGTCACGCATTCAGTTGGCAACTGCCTCAAGAGGGTTATTGTCATTGTTGCTTCCGTCATTGTCTTCCAAAACCCCATGTCACAGAAGAACATGATTGGTGAGCCCTTCCTTGGCTCTGCTGTTGGGCTGCCTTTCTGTATTCATTCTTTTCATCTTTGTGCTATAGTTGTCATTTTTGTAGGAATGCTATAGCTGTCATCAGTCCATTCATGCTCTGTTAATGAGTCAACAGTGCAATCAGCAAGCACTTGTGCTGCTTGCCTTGGCACACTTGACAGCTGCAGCAAGCATGCAAACCTGTCACGCAGGTACTGGCATCTCCTTGGCGGGTGTGTTCATCTACAGTCAAGTCAAAAGGATGTCTGGCAAGAAGAAGGTTGCAGCTGCGTGAAATACAGCTCAGCAGTAGACAGTGTAGATCAGCTGTGGTGCTCCATCACATAGACATGTCAGATTTCTTAGTGTGCAGCCCAAAAAATTTGAGTGTGCGAGCCATGTTGAGTGATATGTGTGTGAGTTAGGTCAGAAGCAGTTCTGCCCAGTCCTGGATTTGATACTGTGTATCTTATGTCCTGCTTTGAATTTGTTGCTTATGGGTTGCTTGACTAGCATTGCTCCTGCAAAGTTTAGTTAGTGCTGCACTCTCTAGTTGTGCTGGTCATTGAGCAGCACCCGGTGTGTCTGTATGTCTTCTGTCACATTGACTTCTGTGATTTTGCTTTCAAGTACATTGCTCATACAAGGAATGGTGTCATTCAGCTGCTTGGTGAGTCAAGCGGGCCTGTCTGAAGCGCCAAGCGTTCAGTGAAGGACTAACGCAGGTTATGTTGCAGCTGGACATGTATATATACATGTATATATATCAGTGTGTAGCTGCTGTATCTCGAATGCCGCTTCGAAATCCAGGTCCCAAAGATATATGGTCTGCATTAGCTGACAGGCGTGAGTGCTAAATTGATGCAATCTATGTTTACCAGGACAAACGTAAATGGTATCCAGCTGGTATCGCTATTTTACGTGCACACTATTGAGTGCTGACTGGATTTCCACAAGTACGGTTGACGGTTAGCGTAACCTCACCCTGCGCAGCCATGTTGTGTCATCGAGGTGTGAAGATCTTATGCGACAGCGTCGTTCAGATCTATCATCTTCCTTACGTGCGATTGATCTCCTACCAGCGCTGACAAAAAGTTGTCACCCCATTGCTCGCCTGTTGTATCGCAAATAAGGCTGATCACTGGCAACAGCATCCCTGACAGGTCCACGGAAAAACTCATGAAATGAATTTGGAAAGCGCCAACCTATTCGCAGCTCTCGACACTAAGAAGAAAAAGAAAGGAAAGTCTTCAAAGGATCACGATAAAAAGAAAAAGCCCGACAAGGCTGAGAAAGCAGCTGAGTTAGACAGAGCAGTATTTTCCCAGCAAGTGCCTGCTTCCACCAATTGGGCTGACGAGGACGACGACGACGACTTTGACAACGACCTTGGTCCCTTGCCGGAGAGCTGGGCACAGGTATTTTGTGTTGCAGTTACTATTTGCGAGGCTGTTCTGCTATGTTGTTTTGACAGTGCCGGTGCCGAGCAGGCACAAAGTGCTCAGCAGACCGAGGCAGCGGACGAAGATGCAGCAGATAGCGACGAGGTGCCTATTCTAGCAGACATTGGTGTCTGCAAGCCTTTGTATACCAATTTTTTAACTTCCTGAGCACTGTGCAGGAGGTTGACCAACAAGCAATAGAGGAAGCATTAGGAATAGAGCTTGGCAAAGAAGATGAGGACGAGGATGAGGAGCAAGAAGGTAGCCTGTCTCTCCAGCTACATGTCTAACAAAGCTCGACTGCTGGCAATGTCATGCTGTCCCGTGTTGGGACACCGATTTCCCTCTGTGCAACTGCAGATGAGCAATCTGAGGATGAGGAACCAGCGACCACCAGCGCTGATGATGAGGCCAGCAAGAAAGCTACTACTGAGCAGCAGAAACAGCTTTCCAAAAAGGTCTGAAACACCATATCAGGGTTGCCGTCTCAGCCTTGCTGATGTTGCCTTTTTGACTACAAATGTCTTTACGCCATTCCTGCCGTGGCAGTCATTTTGCTTTTCTGATGATCTTGTGTCCGTTATTGCAGGAGCAAAAGAAGAAAGAGCTGGATGAGTTGAATGCGATGCTTGCGGAGATGGGAGTGGCGCCAAAGGAGAGTGATTCTGAGACTGGGGGCACCGCTCCTGCTGGCAAAAAGAAGAAAAAGAAGGACAAGGGTGCAATTAAGGACAGCAGTGCGGCAGTTGTGAATGGCAATGGCGTGACGCCTGCCGAGCATCCCAAGGCTGAGGAGCCTCTGTCTGAGCAGCCTCAGCAAGAGTCCATAGAGGTCCTGCTCCATACTGGTTGCTTGCAAATCTGTTTGATGCTGGCTGCTCAGGCATGTGTGGCGTATCTTGGTCAGATTTGCTGTTTAGTACACTCTTGTATGTGTTGCATACTGCACATACTGTGTGTATTTGCATACTGCACGTACTGTGGGTATCTGCATACCGTGGTACTGTTACTGCCAACCAGGGTTGCTACTGCACGCAAAGTCATTGGGAGCCCTTACAACACATACATTGCATATTTCAGCACATGCAGCAGTCAAGCATTGTATGATTCGGTTTGCAAAGATTGCATCCCTGTTACAGTAGACATTGCCGTCGACTGCATGGAGGTGGCAATGTACATATCATTCAAGCTGTTTTGGTGATGTTGTGCTGTGCACTGCATGATGTGTACTTGAGAGCATGACTTGCACAAGCCTGCTAAAGTTGAGGGCTTGCTGGGTGGCCAAAAACTCAGGCCCAACCCAGATGCTGTCTGCAAGCTGAATGAGGTATCATTGGGTTCTTTGCCCTTCAGCAATTTGAACCTGGACAAGCCACAATCCGTAGATCTGGCAAACAATGGGTGGTAACACTGGGGGAGGTGCAGCTGTGCCTATGGCAACATGCCAGCTCAGGACAGCTGCTGCCTACAGATTGATAAGTTGTGAGCGGCATCAAAGATAGTATCGCCGGCAAGCATGCTTGATGCTACAGGGGCCGTTCTTGCATCATTTTGGACACGTATGCCATGCTTGTGGCTTGCTGCTGTGCCAGCTGTCAATGTGGTGTTCCTGCTGTTGCGCATTGCAGGGTGGCTTCAAAAAGGTGCCGCCTAAACCCAAAAAGGCTGCGTCCAAAAAGTCTTCCTCAGCCATTGCTGCAGCAGCTGCTGCTGAGGCAAAGGCACGGGCAAGCAAGAAGGGCAAGAAGGACAAGTCGACATTCAATCAGGTAATGTCATTGCCTGCAAGACACAGCTCGTATCATACCTTGGTAGATCCTGCTGGTGATGCTGCCCGCAACAAAAATCGAATCAAAGCGAATTCCAAGGGTATGCAGTCTTGTGCTGATCATGGAAGTGGAATGGATGAGAGTATAGCACAGAGTGTCATGGGTGTTGTCATTGCTTTGTTGATGTCAAAGATGTCATCATACTTTGTAATTTCTTGCTTTTCATGAGCCAGGTTGGCAGCCATACAAAGCTTGGCTGCCAAGGCTTGGTGTTGATAGATTCAAGTTGCTGCTCAAGCACATAATGTTGCTGAACTCTGTCAACATGTTTCCTATCCAGTGATCAATTTGGTCCATTGTCAAATTGCAGTGTGCCAGCTTGTTTCATTCCCAGATTCAATCCTAGTCTGCATCAGGCTTGTTTATGTTTCTGTGGTTTGTGTTGTTAACATGCTGAATGCAGCACACATGTTGGGCTGAGAATGCATGTGCTTGCTGCAGGCACCCACCCGATAGATTCCACTTCAGGCGCTATCTGAGTGGTCCACAAGCAGTCTTGGATGGGCTGGGCCTCACAGACTCCAGGCCAGCAAATGTCACAAGCTAGAGTTCTTCCCTTCCAGGAACATTCCCGTGAAGTTTCCACAGCTGCGACAACATACTCGCTTGCACCTGCAGTCATGTAAAAAGACTGCACTTCCAAGACGCCTTCTGTCAACATGTTTGTACATGCTGTGTGTTGCATCAGCACACGGTGCTGTTTGTGTGTGATGTGCTGGTTTTGTGCTCTCTTAGAGACCGTCCAAGCTACAGTCAAAATATTGATGCCTGACATACTGTACTGCATCGCCACAAACCCCCTTCAAATGATTCTCTACTAGCATGCAGCATGTCACTGCATCATGGCATGACGGATCTGCTTGACAAACGCGTGTTTTGCTTTACTGCCCACTGTGTGAGGCTTTGTTCACGGGCCAAACTCACTAGCAAACCCCCTTCATAGCAGGTAGTTCCAGTATGGGTCCTGTAAGTGAGTGGGACGTAGTTACAGAACTAATGTACAAGCTAGTGCACATGTAGCGTGGACCTGGGCGCGCCCTCCCAGGCGTGCGCTATGGAATCGACCAACTGTTATGCCTGGTCAGCGTTCAACCAACAAAACGATAAGCCTTTCCGAGATGGCAATCTTACGTACACTCACCTCAGCATGCCGAGATTATTATGATTGGACGAATCACCAATCGGATTGGGGAACCATGACTGCATGACTCATTCTGAACGAGCGTGAAAGCGCATTTGCATCAACGCTGAGGTGCATGCAGGAAGCCACATATGGATGACTCAACCGCCGAGCGTATGGGAGCTGGCAGAGTCGCATATTCAGAAGCTGCAGGTGACCGTCAACCATCTGCAGAAAGAGAAACATGGCATCAGTCCAGAGAATCATCGGCCGAGACAGCAAGCGGCATAGTATGCAGCATATGCTCCTGCCGCTGTCACAGGAACTTATACTATAGGTTTGAAGCTTGGTGGAGCTAGTGACGTCTGCACTCAGTCTTGGCAAGCTGCAAAAACCGCCGCCGCCCTGTTCTCTGCGTGCCGGAGGGTACCCTGATTGCTTGACGTTACAGCTGCTTGCCTCTGCCCTGGCACCGTTGTCGCGCAGCAAGACGCTTGTTTTGGACACTTTGCCCGCCAGCTCAAGCGCAGACGCGCATGATGCAAAGCCAGCACCCACCGCAGCCGATCCTGTCCCCCAGCCGTTCTCAGGCGGTCTGGTCGCAGTTCGACAGTCCAACGCCGGCCTTCGGCCGCACGACCAACAGCGCTGTGCGGCACCTTTGGCCCGAACCAGGGTATAGTACGACGCTCGCTGCTCCAGGTGATCTTAGCCACCGTCTTTGATTGTTGCCATCATGATGTTGCGGTGGCCTGCCTCGGGCCTGGCTTGCCAAACTTCGCCGTTCTGTCTAGCGTGCAGAGAGCCCACACACTGCTTGAGCCCACTTCACTGCGTTGCACAGCTGCTTTTGCACGCCCTGCTTGTTCAATTAGCTGCAGCTTGCGCACTGCGTGGTCTTCAACAAAGTCGTGCAAAAAGTATCTGTGTGGTGGTGCTGCAGCCCGAACTTGCACAGTCTGTAGATTTGCAGCGTCCATCTCATCTGCTTGCTTGCATGCTTATATATGTTGCCATCAGGCAGTACTGCGCCTGATGACTTGCAATTGGGCTGACCTCACCTGAACTGTGTGCCTGCAGCTCTCTCCTATCCTCCAGAACGTGTGCATTCAGGACACGGTACATCCTCTTATGGACCTTGGCAAATGACCAGTCAAACCGCTGCCCAGCCTTTGCGCTTAGCGAGCCTAGGTGAAGCTTTTGCGCAGTGACTGCTTGTGACTAGAATCAGAGACAAAGCAGCACGCACTGCAGCAAGAGTGACCAACTTTCAAGCAACAAATGCAAGCTACGCACATGTGTACCATTGACTGAGGCAGACTCCTAACCAGACACTGGCTTCAATTTGCACCTCGTCTGGTGTTCAACTACGCATGGCACTCATTGTGCTCACGCACAATTACACGCTGCAGGTCACCTCAGCAGACCACGGCCCTGCACCATGCGCTGTCAAGCAAATTGCAGATAGTGTATTGTGCGCAGTATAGCAAAGTGCACAGGATCCCTGTGGCGTAACAGCCTGTGCCCTTGACCAGTTGCTGAGGTTTGGTGTTGCAGGCGAAGCCAGAAGCGACGCCAGTGGTACCAGCACAGAGTCCACAGACACTGCTACCATGCGTCACACTATGAATGAAGGTCCTGCTGGCACTCACAGCAACCCCATTCCCTCTGCAGTGCTTTCCAAGCCAGGCTGGAACATCCCACCGCAAATCCAGACCCAATCCCAAATCCAGGCTCCACCCCAAACCCAGGCCCTACATCAGTCAGGTACCCCTCGCAGCCTCTCAGCCCTACTTCCCCTTCCCCCCCCCTTGCCCCCACCACACAAGACCCTGGCAAGCGTGGTCTTGCAGTGGTTGCAACAGTTACAACAACTGTCTGGAGGAACACTGCATCGAAGCACAGGGATTGTTGCGCTGCAGCACCGCTACCTTTACGACACATGGGTTTTTTACTGTCACAGCTGCATCCCTGCTGTGTGGACAGCAACTGCGTGCACTGCAGTGAAGCTGGACATCTGCCTTCATGACATCAGAAGCAAACACGCCATGCTGGAAGCAGACCCTGCAGCAAGTTAGGCAAGATGAGGAGGGGACTGAAAGGGAAGGGGGGGGGTTTGGGGGCAGGTTAAGGACTCGTTGGGAGTTGTGGGGTGTGGGGCAATGGAGGGGTGGGGGTGGGAGGGAGGGGAGGAGCACTCGCTCCCTGAAATATAGCTGTCGTGTGTCACTGGATTGTCATACCTGCTAGGGTCTACATTGCATTGTCTTGCTTTGTTTGCAGCCCCCCAAGATGGCTCCATATCCCGGCCCCTCTCATCCAGCATCCTGGCATCTGCTCAGCAACTGAGGAACGCCCGCAGCACTGGCTACCCAGAGGGCACAGCTTCTGGCCAGTTCTTTGAGGTGAGTTCGCCAACTGTATGGCTGTACAGCACAGACCTGACTTGCTGGCCAGCACCAGTCCTGCTCTGTATTGATGCATCCAGTTGCGAACACTCAGCTTGTGATGATGTCTCCAGAACAGGAGCTTCTGAACACATGTCTTTGCTGCACTCCCAGCATGTACATGTGCAGCAAGACAGATGCGCCCATCCCCCCAGGTTCCTCAAACAAGGTGTTGTCAATCCATCAAGCACCCAGACACCCTGACACAATGCATACTGTGCTGTTCCACTGCTCAGACTCTCACCTGCCCTTCTTGCCACTCCTTCTGCTTCTCCAATTGGCTGGCATCAGACACTGCTGGCTGGCATGCCATGTGGGACACAAATTCACCAATGTTTGTGTGTGTATGTGATGCATGTGTGTGTGCGCATGCAGGCACCGCCAAGCCCCATGGTGAACAATGTCACCTTCATACCCACCTCCCAGGCCCCAGCACCCCTGAAAGCTGCTAACCCCCCCCAGCCAGACTAATAGACCTGCATCTCCACCCCCCTTGCAGCAAGTTTCTCCACCCCCAACCATCCAGCAGGCTGCTGCTGCAACTGCAGCTGCCAATCAACCAGTGGTATGGATGCAAATCAACTGTATGTATTTATCATCCCATGACTGGTCTGAGCACTTGCTCATCTCTAGTAACCCTCCACAGGTTCACCAGCAGCTGTTGCTAATTACCACATTGATGCTAGATGCGCCAGTCAGCATGGCTGAGTGAAATGCATGCTGCCATGATTGCTTGTCAGTACTGACACCAAAGCCTGAATCCTAACCTCTGTCACATGAGGTGTCAAGCATTTGCAAAACTGGTAAGTCATGCACCGGGTGCAGGTTTGACATGCATGTCTGCTTGTGACAGGCAGTGGTTGGCAGCCGGAGACGCGCACGCAACCCAAGTGTGGAGAAGGCAAAAGCAGCCAGCGGTAACTCAGCCAAAGCAAGGTCATCTCGTTTCAGGGGCGTGACTCAGCACAGGCGCAGTGGCAGGTGACTCTCCTATGCCCTTGAGCGTTTGCTTGTCTTCAGCAAGTAGCCATGTCCTCTGAGCAGCACTTACTGACTACTAGGCCAACCACGTGTGAGTTGCTTTGTGGGTGTATCACACCAGCTGCCTGCTAGGTTGGGACGATTTGTGTTGCCTGATCAGGCAATGATTCTGCCTGCTTCCTGATCAGCGATACAACTCAGTACATGAGGAGGATGCCTGGTCTGAATGGTCGTGTCTCTTGCCCTGCCTGCTGTGGTTTATTTGTCTGACCTTCTGATGGCTAGTCTTGTTCTTTGTATGAGGATTGTCTTCTGGCCATGGTTTCACCATGGGTGAGGCATTTTCAAGGTTTCTCCTTGGGGTCCATCTTTCTTGTGCAGGCACTGTGACATGTTGAAATGTGTGTGGATATGAGGCTATGACAGCAGACATGTTGCTATGACTTATGGAGATCAGTGGTTCGCCAAGACCTTGACGTCCTGGCACTGTGATCAGTCTTGTTGACTGGCTGAACACATGAAGATTTCTTCTTCTTGTTCGGTTATGTAGACGGCAGATGGCAGATGGCCCTGCCATGGTGTTCTCTCTGGCATGACACAGCATACAGTAAGCGCCTGCAGTGAGACGACGATGTACCTGTCAAAACTGAAGAACAAAAGAAACAAACGCTGTTTCCTGTTTCTCTTTTCTTCCTCCAAGAAATTTTGTACAAGAAACAGCGTTTTGTTTCTTTTGTTCTTCAGTTTTGACAGGTACATCGTCGTCTCACCAGAGTGAGTTGGCTAGCTTCTCTTCCAGAGACAGCCCTGGCCTGTCTCTTACCGTCGTGGTCCTCTGACACGACACAGTATACAATCATGTGCCCCACAGCTGCAGGGGACAAGTCCTCTGTTTCTCTGCACACCGGCAAAGGCTATAGCCTGCTGCTGTCAGCAGAACCTCTACTGCTTGCAAGTACATCATGCTGATGCTGGCACCTTACAATACACCCATGATCAGCAATGATGGTAGTGCTGCAACTTGTACCAACAAGCGGCCTGCAATGTTTGGATAGTTGTTTTGCATTTGCAGGTGGGAAGCGCATATTTGGGTGAAGGAGCTGGGGAGGCAGGTGTACCTGGGTGGGTATGAGCACGAGGAGCATGCAGCTGAAGCCTATGACGTGGCTGCCCTGAAATGCAAGGGCTTCAAGGTCAAGACCAACTTTGACATTGACAGGCAAGCAGTGCATGAGATGTCATGATGTTTGATGCTAGTCACTGAACCTGCCTCAAGACATTATGCTGGCCAGCTGCACAGTTTGTGAAGCTTGGGAAAATGAGCCAAGCAAGTTTACAAATGGTGACGGTCTCATGCCTGCTGAAAGGGCCCTCAGTCAGCAATATTCTGTGGTTTTGCCAAATGCCGTGATGAAGCTGCTTCCTTAGCCTGAGACAACATCAACAGCTGAAGACCTACAAGGAGAATCTGCGTGTTTGACAAGGCTCCTGCCAGCTTTTGTCCTACAAGAATGCCAAGAGTGTATAGGCCCAGCCATTGACAGAGTGCATGTAAAGCAAGGCTTGTGTAAGTAGGTTGAGGCTGAGGCTAGTTGCAATACATACAGTGTCATGTCTGCATGCAGGTACAACGACCTGACAGAGTGCATGGACAGCATCAGCCTGGAGGAGCTGATCATGGCAGTCCGGCGCCAGAGCCAGGGCTTCTCCCGCGGCACCTCAGCCTACCGGGGAGTCACTCACCACCCCAGCGGTCAGTCATCCCAACCCTCCCCTCCTCCCCCTCTTTCCCTTCACACAAGGCCCCCCCCCCCCCCCCTCGCCTGCCAGCACCCTCTCCCTCCACACCCTCACCCCCCCCGCCCCCCTCCTCTTGACACCAGCCTCTGCCGAAACTTCTCCAACTGGCTTGCCATGCATGTTTGATGGCGCAGAGCAGTGACTTGGCAGCTTTTCTGGTTGAGCTCACAACATGCATAGCTATACAGCATATTGCATGGACTGCTGCTGAACATTTCCAACTGCACAAAGCTCTTGTCACAACCAGGCTGTTGAGACAAGGCTGTCGTGAATGTTGCAAGGCATCACAACAACTTCCTCTCCTCGACAGCCTTTCGACAACCACCATGTGAAGGGTGCCATCTTTAGCAGCAGCCTGTATGCAGTGTGTTGTGGGCCTGTGCTTGTTGTGTCTAGGCAGTCCAATGCAGTGCCCACATCAGAGTGCGCTGCAAGGTGTTGCACACATGAAGGGGCGTACAACACCAGGAATGTACTGATGGGTACACTACATCTGGACGGCATGAAGACAGCACATGTACACTTGTAATAGTGGCCGAAACCATCTGCGTTTGGCCATGTCTGCTGCGTCATAGGCTGGCTTGACACAGCTTCTCGAGTGCTGATTTGAAAAGCATGTCCCCTGGAAGGCATGCAGGCACAACAACTGCGCAACACAGGTTGCTCTGCACTTGCCAGGAACCCCAGGCTGCTGTTCCAAAAGCAATGGCAAAGGCTACCTAGGCAGTGACACCGGCCAGCAACATGCAGAGGAGCGAAATGTCAGCCCTGGTGCATGCAGCTGTGAATGCCAGTAGGCATGTATGCATACACATGGCTACAGGTTGAAACAAGATGTACATGCTTTCATTTTGGACTTGGTGCATCGGGCTGTGCATGTCCACGTGCAGGAAGCATGTCAAGTATTCCAGGGTTGAAGTGCTTCCTGCACAACTGCTACCCCGGATGACACAAAAAGGACATTCTGTGCGTGTGTGTGTGTGTGCAGGGAGGTGGGAGGCTCGCATAGGCATCCCGGGGTCAAAGCACATCTACCTGGGGCTGTTCAACCTGGAGAAGGAGGCGGCTCAGGCATATGACAGGGCCCTGGTGCGTCTGAGGGGCACAGCTGCAGCCACCAACTTCGCCCTCTCAGACTACCGCACAGACCTGGCAGAGTACCACAAGATGCAGCAGGTGCTGCTGCATAGTCTGTCCACCAACCCCCCCCCCCCCCCCCCCACCTCCACCCCTGCCCTGCTCAGTGGCACAAAAGTGTTCCAAGTGCATGCTTGTTGCCGTTGTAGGACAGCAACTTTGGCTGTTTCTGGGTACAGAGGCTCATGTTATCATGATACCCATCAAAGACAGTTGCATCAGCGAGCCCACATTGCATTTGCACAAGCAGCTAAGAAAGAAGTCATCATGCCCAACGGTGTTGAGTATTATGACGTCTTTGTTCTTAGCTGCTGGCACAACTGCAATGTGGGCTCACTGATGCAACTGTGTTTCATGGCATGGAAGTGCACAAGCCTATACCTGCCTAGAGCTGATTGCGCTGGACCCAAAGGAAAGCAATCTCTGCTGCTGTGCAAGCGGGCTAGGGACAGCATTCACAAAGTGATACTCGCGGCTGGACACTTTGAGGATGCCAGCCCTAGCCCACTTGGACAGCTGCAAAGGGTGCTTTCCTTTGCCTCCAATGCCAGATGCCCCTTCCATTCATGCCAGGAAACATAACAAAACACGTTTTGAGTCTTGACACACACTGCTCAAGAGACAACTGCCTGCCAGCCTGTTGATGTTCGGCCATTTTGCCATAAAGACCCTGCTGCAGGGGGTTATTGCAAAGCATACAAATCAGGTTTGCTGAGGGTTGGCTGGCAAGGGCAGTTCATATATCAACAGTCTGCACTGTTTGCCTTTGACTGCATGCGTGTCAATACCACCACTTGATGCCTTTTCACACTATGTAGCGCCTGTTGGGAATAACATTGTGAACTGAGGACGTACAGATGTAAAGTGAGCCATGTGAGGCAACACATGTTGGGCGGTTTGTGTGTGCAGACGGTGCTGCAGAGTGACAAGGACATGGGGTCCCTGCTGGGCACCAACCAGAACTTTGAGCGCTGGATCAAGCATGGCTTTAGCGCTGAGGACCTGGTCAACAGCAGCCATGACTCGGAGGAGGTCCTCTCACAAGGTTGAAGCTCTCCCCATAGCCTCCCTTTGTGTGCTCGTGCTTTGTGCCTTCTTTGCCACTGTTACGGCCCTTCTCTGCTCTTGCTGCACTCCTGGACATTCTCATTTGACACATGCTGATTGTCATCGTTAGCCATGCCAGTGAGTGAGACACGGCCAGTCACGGCTGGTTTCAGCTTGGGCCCTTGACCACCCTGCAAGGTTGTGAAGATTTTGCTTCTGTAAGATTGTGAAGGATTGCTCAATATGCACAGCTGCGCTCAAGACTGCAGGCGAGGGTAGAGTCCTACCCTGGTTTGAGGTCCTGAATACATCTGTGCAATTCAAGCAATTGACAATCTCTACAAAAGCACAACCCTTGGAACTTTGCAGAAGCACAAGCACAGCAAGCACTAACTGATTCTGATTGATTCTGAAGGCTGCTTGCCATTTTATCTTTGCTACACTGACGGCCTGTAGAGCAAGCAGTCCTGCAACAAGCATGCAGAGCAGGGTAAATGACTTGTAGCATAACTGTAATCTGTCATCAGGCAGCAGCTGACTAATGCAAGCAGCAAGCATGCGAGCTCGAGCATCAGCTCAATCAGTGGCAGGATCCAGATGCCACGCACACAACTGCTTGTGTACACAGCATCTGGAACAGTTGCCACTGGTTGAGCTGTTATCTCTGGGCTGGCAGCGAGCCATGTTCAGCTGCAGCTGATCACAGGTTGCAGCCATTGCTATGCTCCTCAACACAAACAAAGCTATATACAAGCAAGGGAAAACAAACACACACTGCAAGATGTGTGTTCATTATGACTCTGTGCACCAGGTCACATGTAATGGCAGCTTTGAGTACAGGCACCGTGGCTGGGATTGGTGGAGTGCTGAGAGCAAAGGCAGTGAGGAAGAGGACCAGAGGCCAGTCCAAGTCAAGATCCAGGACCCATTCTCCCTGTCGCCATGAGGCTGTAGAACAGTCAGAGCACAGCACTGCAGATGAAGGCGTCGAGGATCAGTCAGGTAGTAGTTTGCCTACTTACGCATAGGGATGTACTCAAATCAGGTGTTGATCAATGAACAGTCGTCTCTGAGCCCACTGTGCAGAGGAACACCATGCAACTTGTTCTTGCTGGCACACTACAAATGTTACAGCTTGTGGCAATGCTGTTGAGCCACAGATGAGTTATGAGTCATGAGTCATGACAGTCGCTCAGGCAGCATTCAGGCGGAGGTGGTTGGAAAAAAGTGGTTTCATTCAGGCCAATGTTATGATTCAGTAACAGGCGAGAGGTGTAGACAATCTTTGCGAGGCTGCTGGACGACAACATTGCTGTGCAGCCAGGGATTCCAGATATGTTTTGTAGTCTGAAAGGCTTGGCAACGTGTTGTTTGGGTTGTCACACATACACACATTCATTGCTGCATTGCATAGCTTCACAGCAGCAATATAGGACAAAATGAGTACGCTGGGATGTATTGTGAAGCTGCCGGTGATCCTGTGACTTGTGTAGCTGTTGTACAAGTCCCAATGAACACCGGCAGGCTCAAGTTATACCCCAGCATACTCACCTTGTCCTACATGCCGCTGTGAAGCTAATAGTATGCAATGCACCAACGCATGTGTGTATCATCACACTTGTGTAGCTGCTGTACAACTGGCATCATCATCTGCTGTCTAAGAACACAGGGCAGCATACACCTTCTCTGCTATCTGATGCTTGCTGTGTTGCAGCAAGAGTTACTGGGTTTGAATGGTACAACATTACAGTTCAGTGCCTTTGGTTTCAGAGCACATATCGAGGTTGTCAAAAACTCAAGCAGCTGCAGGCGCAAAGCTTCTTGACAGCTGACTGTACTTGCCAAGACTCAGTGAGTTGGTTGTCACACGTTTGGGCTGTACAATCTGCCAAAATCAGGGGCCTAGCACACATACGTTGCTGCCACCATCAACAGTACTAGTCATCTGTTTATCTCACTCTGGCTTCTGGTTTTAGTGCTTGTGTACGGCATGCATGGACAACACGTCTGCCCGTGGTTAGACCCTGTGGTGACTCAAGCACAAAGCAGCTCCAAGGTAACATGGTATTATAGTCTTCAGTGCCTACCTGCTCTTGGTTTGTGCTTACAGTTGGGTTGTGAACAAGTAGCTGTCAGCTGATGCACAAACAACATATTCAGTACAAGTACTGATAACGTATTCAGAACTGCTGCTGTGCAGGTGACTGGGGAGTTCCAGAGGCCATGTCTCAGCAGATCCAGACAGTTTAGACACTTGACTTGATGCACATCCTGAGGGAAAGCCCAGGGTGTACATGACAGTTATGTGTGTCTATGCCCTTGCTGAAATTGCAAAAGGACAATGGATTTGATGGAAGCAAGTGCAGCTGCCATGTGCAGGCATAGGCTGACGCACTTGTTACGCAATGTACATGTGTTGCAATACAATTTTGCTGTTGGACTTCCAAGAGCCTCACTGCAAGTCTTGCTTTGAGGAACCACACTACTAGTACCAATCTTGCGCAGGGTGTTGCTTGTACTTGTGTGGAGTGTGTACACTACACTTAGCAGATTATGACTAAGTCCTAATTGGTGATGTGCAGCTGAGTTGCATGTTGGTCATAGTTGTCTCCAGCATCTCTACAATACATACATTCTCCACATCCCCCTTGCTTGCTAGCAACATCTACATTCTAAACGTGCTATTGTACGTCACTCTAGTCCCTTTGTAAAACGGTGTTGTCAAGGTAACAGCCAGCTTGAGCCTTGCTAGTGGGGCAATTTCGAAAGATGCTCAAGCATCAAGCCATTGATGCTGAACCACAGTGAACTGCTCTGGAAAGATGGAAAGGCAGGGGCAGGGCATTGGGCCCTGCGTCGGGGGCAGGGGCAGCAAGATGACCTAGTCTTGCCTGGTCAGGCACGTAAGAACCTTTCGGTGCCGTACCCATGTATTGAATATAGGTCCGTCGAATGTTAGACTCAGCACAGCGACAGTCCGCTGCAGTTGCCTATCTCGCTTAGGCAATTGTGACGGAAGGTTTCTATGCTGCTCAAAGATGCAGTCCGACTGTACTTTGTACCACTTTCTGTACACTGGGCGTTCGTTATAATGTTGTAACGGTGCATTTGACCGTTCATCGCCCAATAATAGTACTTGAAGCTCTGCCTCAAAGTTTTCGCAAGCTTCAGATCGCGTGATCCCTCTCTAAATTTCCCAAACTGCTTGCTTTGTGTGTTTCCTAAGCTCTCCATTGTGCGATGTCTAGCGCGGGTTCCGATGACTTGAGCCAGGTACACCCCTGGTCTCTATGCAGCGGCGTCTTGCTTGAAAGCTGCCCTTTCAGCTTGTTTCGCCCCTTAAACCCTCGTTGCTGGGAGTACATTGCCGAACAGACATCACTTTCAATAATGAAATATTACGAGGCTACAGCAGTGATACCTCAAATGTGCACTTTGCTTCACTGTGAAACTTGGCAGTGCAGGACCAGCAAGGTAGACCCTGGAAGAAGCCTGAACCCCCCAAGAAAGCCCAAATTATAGAGCCAGTGCTGCGCCACGCCCCTCAGCGAAGGGCTGCACCCCAGGCCACAGCTGCCTTTCTGAGGAGTGCAAAAGCTGACTCTGATGCGCCAGACAGCAAAAGGTCCAAGCTGGATCACTCAGCCTCCTTTTCTCACCCAGTTCATCCCAGCAGAAACAGACCAGAAGGCAAGCAGCAAGAACTGTACAAGCAGCAGATCCAGGATGCTCTCAGGGATGCTAGCCCAGACCGCAGGGTTGACCTTGGCACAGCACAGCAGCAAAACAAAAAGCGGCCAACCTCCAGAATGGCACCCCATCGGCAGCGCCCAGTCAGCCCAGCAGTGCAGGACTTGGGTGACAGGTAATGCACTTACCAGACTGCATGCACACATGATGCAGCAGCCATACACATAATTCTGGTAGCTGATCACTCAGGCACTTGATTGCAGTCCTCAGTGAAGCTTTCACGCAATGCGTTGGCATCAACAGCCTGTCAGTGGCATTCACAGGCTGGCAGTTGCTGTACTGCAACTCTGCGTCAAACCTCCAAACCTGCCCATTACTGTTAAGTCCAATGCATAAGTCAGCAGGTTTCCGTGACATCTTTATGGCAATTATACGTAAGACCCTGTGCCAGGTCCCCATCATGCGGCAGTTGGCTGTCACGCAGATTTGCTTTAAGATACACATCGTAACTCACCAGAACTAGCTAGCTTGAATATATATGCCTGCGGCCGCGTGTACCAGCAAGGGTCTGTAGTGAATCAGCAAGCATCAAAACAAACAATGAAAAAGGTTGGATCAGTGAGTGCATATAAGTGAACATGCAGGATGCATCAGAATGTGTTGGGAGGACGCTTGTGGTACCAGGACTGCCAAGATGCCAACCAGGATCTGCCTGACCAGCTGCCACTCAACTATGACTCATCACAGCAGTATGAGTCGGTCTTTGAGCCTCTGCTGTTTGAAGAAGCCAGGGAGGCAGTAAGATCGTCTTGGGTGGAAACATGTGACATGAAGAAAACATTCACTGTTGACATCACCAGGTACAAAGCCTGACCAGTAAAAAGCTACACATGACATGCACAACAAGCCATTGATACCTTGCAGAGGGGTGCTGACGTAGCAAAGACAGGCTTGTTTACAGTTCTTGATGTAGCAGCAGCAGCAGCAGCAGCAGCAGCAGCAGCAGATCACAGATGTCAGCTGCTATGGCTGGTTCTCATTGCCTGTGGAATAAATTGTCAAGTGCTGAGTTGCATCACTAAGTACTGTGTACCACCTTGTTAGAAAGATACAGTAAATCTCTTGTCAGTATACTGTAGTCTTTGGAGACAGTGACCCAGTTGATCTGTAGCCTTATCGAGCTTATCACGCACCAAGTGGCACTTCAGACGTCTTTTGCTCATTGGGCATGGCAGGATTGCAACACGCTACATAACAAATTGGAGTCTGTTGATGTGGCATGCAGCATTGAGGAGACGGCCAGCGGCGCAGTGCATCTGCACGTGAAGCCATGTGCCGGCAACAGGTCTTCCAACGTACGAGAGGGCAGCATTGTGGTGCTCACCCTGAGCCGCCCGCCCCCCCAAGGCGCCCTGGAGTGGGCCCAGGGGGCCCGGGGGAGGTGTCCCCACGGGGGCAGAGGCTCCCCTGGCCCTGCTGCCAAGAAACTAAGGTTTGTGCTACTCTTTTGCATGAAATCTCTTTTATGTTGGAGGGTGCTGGTGTGGGCGGTAGCTGGGCAAAGAGGCTGACCTGACATGCTCATGGTGCTGCTCCTGGCCTGTGTGCCATTGCAAGCCAGTCTGCATGCCACATGCACAATCATCCACTGCAACCGCCTTCTATGCAGCATGCTCTTTCTTTCAGTCAAGCAGACGCTCTTATGTTGATGCAATTTGTTGACTGTCTTGGGCAGCATTGATCCGGCTGTGCAGGAAGGACCTGGATCGGCCAGTAGAGCCTGATCTCTTCGCTGGGGCTGCAAATGGTGCTAATGCAATGCAAGATCTTGCTGACAGCCCTGGTCTAGGGGGTGATGAGACAATGCAGGATGCACCAGGCGTACCTCAGCCAACTGGTGCAGGTGGCTACTACTGGCCCTGCAGTCGTCTCAGCATCGCTCTGTCTGCATCTGCTCATATCAATGCAAGGCATTGTGCTGTGTGCATGCTTGTATCAGTCTGCCTCAAGAGCAGCACCATGCACTGCACTTGTCAAAAGGCTCACACCTGCCTTGATGAAGAAAGTAGTCATGGCCTGTGAGCTTGCCACTGGCAAAGCAAACGACTAACAATCTTCACTTTCTGAACTTGTCTTCATATATGTCATGCTGTTTGCTGCTCGTTCATAAGAACCCGGCTTTGCAAGATTGTCCATTGCACGTCACTTTGTGTCTCACTGTATAACAGTCAGAAAGGCGCAGTCTTGACTTTCATCCCATTTCCATGTTTCTGCCTGTCGTGATCTCTCAAATCTTTTAAAAAATTGTGCATGACACACTGTGAGTCATTGTTCTGCAACAGGTGCGCATCGACCTCAGAACCCTGCTGCAGGCTCAAGCTCCCCAAGCAAGCTGGACAAGATTGCAGAAGCTGCTGCAGCAGCTGTCATGCGCAAGCAGAGCCAAGTCCCGGTTGTAGCAGGGATTGTGAAGTCGGCCAACGCCTGGGACACATCTGGGGACATCTCTGTCACCATCTATCCTGCATGCAAGGCACACGCTCATGTGCCTGGGAGCTGTTGCAGTCAGGTCTGTCAATCAATCGTGGGCTTGTATCATATCCTGTCTGCACCAGCTTTGGTCATTTGTCAGCCTGATGCGACCCCACCATTGGGTTTTGCTGTCAATGAAGACCCACATCCAAACGCTGTACATTAGCACATGTTTGCATAGCTGCATGTCTATTCAGCAGATGCAGCACAGTTGTGTATACAATTTTGCACTGCATGCACAGTATGTTGTCCTGCACTGCATCAGAGTCAGCATGATTGCACATCAGCTGTACAACATTGCTACATCAACTGCACTGCAAGTCTTGATACTATCTGTACAATATCCCTTCACTCTACGCAATACTGGAGTGCGCCTACAGGTAGTGCAAAGCTTACGGGACAAGCCAAAGGCATGGTACCTGGGTTGGGCAGGGGCTCTCATCTCACAGGAGCGTGAGTTCAAGGCCCTGCATGAAGTCAAAAACATGAAGGTGCGCTGCGTTCAGTACACCCAGACAGCAGAAAACTCTGCAGCCTGTGGAGCTAAAGAATGTTCTGGCTAGCAGGCTGATACACAAAAAACATGTTGTGTCAACAGGGTCCATGAGCTTTCACTGTACTTGCAGCATGCCTGCACATGTATGGATTGCTGTATCGAGCAAAGTTGCAGTTGCACTTCTCATGTTATGGAAGGCAGCAACACATCAAACCACACAGGGCAGAATACTTAGTAATTGACACCAATTTCCAATTGTAGTACACAGGCATAGCTGCCTGATGCCTTGCATGCCACGTGGCGCTGTAGGTGAGTAAGTACATTTTGCGGCCTCAGCTGCTGGCAGACATTGGCACCAACCACGATGCCATTCGGCGCATGTGGCCCTCTGAAGCCAGCACGCCTGCCTTCCTGGACTTCATCCGGAAGCAGTATGACCCAACACAGTCAGCAGCCATAGAGGCAAGCCCCTCCACCCAACCCAGCCCTGTTTCGCCCTGTCCTCCTCTGTTCTGCCCTGCTCTGCCCCGCTCTGCTCTGCTCTGCCCTGCCCTTGCCTACCCTACCTATGCTGCCCCATGTGCTGATTCCCCACAGTATTTGAGCATCGCTCATGTCACTATGAATTTTCACTTCTGTAACTCTGTACGTATGCATCAGGATAGGAAAAGCACTCAACTTGCATACATTTTGTGACGTTGTTTTCCACCATGTGTGTCCTCCAGCATGACTGGCCAAGCAGTGTATCACATCAAGTTTGGGTCTGTGCAGATTGCAGCATGTCATCTGGGCAAGCTGGGGCAGAGCAATGCAGATGACAGCAGCTCAGCCATTCTCCCTTTTGTGCTCATTCAGGGGCCCCCAGGTAATATCCCTTGGCTCCCCTCCCTGCCACCCCCTGTGCCTTCGCCTCCTGGCCTTGCTGATTGCTCCACTTATGCCTGTTGCCCCTGCCGCACCTTAATGCCTGATTTGTGCAGCAAATCAAGTATATCCTGTCCGATCATACATTTTGCCCATGCAATGGCATTTGTACTAGCACTGTGAGACCAGGGTCAATTTGTTCATGCTGCAAAATAGACTGCAACATGCTGGCTTTGCTGTTCTTGGGCCTGCACTTCTGTGTTTGGTAATCATGGCTGACAGGCAGCTGTAAGCTCTCTAGGGTAAGCAGTCTCACCGCTAGCAAGCAGTTCTCCCTTGCAACAGAAACGCGCGAGCAGAAGCCAGTGTGAGCTCAAAAGGGGTTAATATGTTGTGCCTTCAATCTTCTCAACCTGTAACTTCAACTGCTGTGCAATCGGTGAGGGCTTGACACACTATGCAGGAACTGGCAAGACACACACTGTGCGGGGCATCCTGAACGTGTGGCACATTGTGCACTACAACCGCTTTCTAGGCTCCCTCGTGACTGCCCTCTCCAAGTGAGTACCTTATCGGTCTCATTTCTAAGTGTACACTGCACGTTTGCAAACCTCACTCACCTTGACAGTCTGGCCGCCTCTCTACACTGTTTTGGCAATGTTGCAAGCCAGCTTGTTTGAGTGGCCAAAACAAGCTGCCTTTGTTCTGTCAAAGCATTGCCGATTGCTTGGCAAGTGCTGAGCCTTCCTGCAGCAAAGCATGACATGCAGTGCCTGCATTCTCGTCTACATGCTATTGCCATCTTCTTCCTTGCTCATAAGTGGTGAAGTGTACGCAGCACGAGCCTTGTCTTCCCAAAGCAGTCTGTCTCAGGCTTTCATACAGAAACCAAAGTCCCCATGCCTGATTGGTGACAAACGTTATGCATGCCACTGCTTGTCGAAGCACAATGATACAACAGCGCCGACCCTCACCTTGCAATGAGTACCTTCAACAGCTTTCCAGGCTCACCTCATATCAAGCTTTGCTCAGTATTTCCAGGTGTTGAGCAGTCTAAGCAGTAACAAGCTGCTCCTTTTGTGCAGGGCAACCTGCAAGGACAGCATGTCTGATGGGCTGGGCCGTACCTTGCCTAATCTGGCTCGCAAACCTCGTATCCTGGTTTGTGCTCCCAGCAATGCAGCTACGGATGAGCTTCTGCAGAGAATCATGGACCATGGCTTCCTCGACTTCCAGGTGACCTCAATGACTCTTGCCCTACCACAATATATCTGTCCCTTGCCCTATCCCTACCCCTACTTCACTCCCTGCCCCTACTCCTTACCCTACCTGCACCCCTACCCCTGCCCATGCCCCCCCCCCACTCTTCCCCTACCCACACCCCTATCCCTACCAACAACCCATCTTTGAATTTGTGTGCCAAGTCTAGCTTGTAAAAGGAAGCTGATATGACGTCTTGCACGGCAAAAGATGCACTGTGCAATTGCCATGAAGGCTGCAATGTGGTGCTGCACCATCAGCTCATCTGTCAGTTCTTTTGTATATATGGTATTGCATGCAATGATACATCTTGCAGCTACCTCTCTACCTGTTTTGCTTGGCTATGTGCATGTGTGAGAGGTTAGCATCAGCCACGTTGAGTGCGTTTGGGTTACAGGGAAATGTGTACCGGCCAAATGTGGTGCGAATTGGGTCAGAGGAGGCGCCTGTGTCTGCTCGAGCCAAGGATGTGTGGGTGGATGGTCTCATAGCACGCTACATGGACATGGACACCACCATGTGGACACAGAGGTCATTGCTACGTCCAAACATCCACTGATCAGTCACCTGCATTGCCTGCCATTGCGTTTGGGCCCACATGCTTATGCTTGTATGCCAGGACCACAGTTTCAGGAGGCTGCAGATGTGCTTGGGACACACAAAAACAGCTTGCAGTCCTGCTTACCTGTGCTGATTGATCTTCTGTTGCAGGTATGGAAAGCGCCAGGAGCAAGTCCAGAAGCAGACTTACCAGGTCATGCGCCTCCAGCAGAATCTGCAGCAGTCTCAGGAGGAGGTATGCTCATGCCTTGCTGCCCTTCTCTTCAGCCCATTGCAGCTGCCCACTGCAGCTGCCCATTGCTGCTGCCCCTGCTGCCTGTTGTCACCTGCCTGCCACTGTTGTGCAGAATGCACAACATTGGCTGTGTTCACTCCCTTCTACAAAGCAGCGCTTGTGAGCAAAGGTGCGTTTCGCTTCCACATTGTCGGTGTACTGTGCAACTGTGACTGATGGCACATGCAAGAACCACAAATTCCGCGATATAGTCTTCCTGCTATTGGTCGTTTTTGCAGCAGCTGGAGCATCCGATGACAGGTGCAGTCACTGCAAATCTGGTCCTGTAAGACTGGCTTTCGCAGACACACATTCCAACACAGCACCCTGTTGTAATACAGCAGCCAGTACACCACCAGTACGCATTGTTTGCATGTACACACTTGCAATCTCCATGTTTTTGCTTTTGTACCACTACACATGGACTAAACACAGTTTGCACTGGCTGCAATGCAAGATGGAAACTCTTCAGAAGGCTATGGAGCCTCCACCTGGCAGCACTCAGGTGGGCAAGCAGGTGGAGAGATTGACGAGGGAGGTGAACCAGTGCAGCCTGCAGCTGGCCCACATGCATGAGGAGCGCGATAAAGCTCTGGTGGATATGTTTCGCCTTGAGGAGGTCGCCCCTCTGGTGCGCAGAGAGCAAGGCGTCAACAAGCGCATGGTCAGCCTCACATCTCGGCGTACACAATCTGCAGTGTCACTGTTGGTTCTGCTGTTGCTAACATGTCATTACTACACTCAGCTGTGACCAACACTGTCATGCTGTCATTCTCTGCTAAATAAGGGTTTGTTGACAATGATGTGGATGCATAGTCACATTTGTGGGGCTACTAGACGTTTCGGGCATATACGTGCCTCTGAGGCACCTATTCCTTTTACACAACCTGCTCCCTTTGTCTTGGGGTGATGACTTCAATGCTATTTCTAACAATCCTACTGCTGTGCCTGCCTTTGTATTATGTAACTAGCCCAGTCTGGTTGAAGCTGGGTAGTTCCTCATTCAAAGCAGCAATGCAATGCACATGCTTCAGTCACACAAGCACCGACCAGGGCAAAATGCTTTTTGACTGCAATCACATTGTTCTGATGCTTGCATGCTTGCTTTGACCACCTGTTGTCACTGTTGCCATCAAGCTAAGGTTGGGATGCAGCACACAGAATTGCATGCACGTATAATAATTTTGACACCCTTGTTACAGCGGATAAACCCCAAACCTTTCACACAGTTGTCAACATTGGTTTGTGCCTGTTTTCATGATAGCAGCGGCCGCGCAACACATGGGCCAGGCACATGCTGCAGTCAATATGCCAAGTGTATGCGGCATGCAGGTACGAGAGAACCTAGAGCTATCCTTTGTTCAGGAAGCAGAGATGGTGTTCACCACACTCTCCAGCACAGGCCGCAAGATCTTCAGCCGGCTAGAGAATGCATTTGAGAATGTGCTGGTGGATGAGGCTGCTCAAGCATCTGAGATTGCTATCCTGCAGCCGCTTACTCTGGGCTGCACCAGGTAACCCAAATTCCCATCTGAACGCTTCATAATGTAATTTCTTTACTAGGTTAAAATAACAGTCACATTGTATGTTGGTCAGCATGAGCTTCATGCATACTACCTTTGCATGTGGTCTTGCATGTGGCCAAAGCATGCCTGCAACCCCAGGCATGTGGTTGCTATCAGTGCTTATAAGGCCATTACTGTGAGCTGCTGCGCAGTATGCACATCATGCTTGTGCTGGGAACACTGCAGCCCTCCTTATATTTCTTATCCTCCTGCTAGTCTTGCTGATGCCATGTTGATTGATATTGCCTTTGTGAGTGATGCCAGCTGAACACTGTGTGCTAGATCAGCACTTACCCCTGTGGCCTTCAAGGCCTGATGACAGTCCCACCTTCACCTTCAGCTTTCCTGTGTAGTATTGCTAAGCAGCACAATGTTGTTCATGTATGGTCGACAGCTATGTTGTGTCATGAATGAAGGGTGGTGCTTGTTGGGGATCCCCAGCAGCTACCAGCCACAATTCTGTCCCGCCAGGCTCAGCTGGCCAACATGGAGCGCAGCATGTTTGAAAGGTGATTGTTGAAACAGCATAAACTGTCAGTAGTGACACCTGCTGAGCATTCATGTCAAGACTTTAGGAAAAGGAAGAGGGGCAGAAGAGAGAGGGGAAGGGGCATGGCTTAGACTGCAGGAATGTGCAACTTCTGAACAAATCCAAGTGCTATTTCTGCTGTGGAGATGACGTGCTTTGGCACTCATGCAAACATCATAATTTTGAGACGTCTGTGATTACATCACCTTGCAGTCTGTCTCCCTGGTCAGCGCACCACAATGCGTAGTCAATAGTCAGACTCTCGGCTATATTCTTCCTGGCGTGCGTCCTTTGGCTGTCATCACACCACTTTTGCCATGGGCAGCATATGAGGATGCATGCTGGCACCTACGCTTCTGGCCACTGCATGTTGTCACCACTGTCAACAACCAAGATGGCTACTACACTTGTCAGATCATACATGGGCGTCATGCTCTACCTCAGTTGCTTACCTGTTGGTACACATGAGGACCACCTTCAGCACAGATGGTGGCCTCATCTCAGTGTGACTTAGGTTGTCCTTGCATGTGAGGATGTTTTTGACTAAGATGGTGGCCAATTCTCAGCATGTTGTCAAAGTTGGCTGCAGGTTTCAGAATGCAGGGTGTCCAGTGACCATGCTATCAGTCCAGTACCGCATGCATCCCGACATCCGCTACTTCCCATCCCGCCACTTCTACAACAGTCAGCTCACAGATGGGTAGGATTCACACTGCTGTCTGCCCATTGACGGCACATATGCTCTGACACTTGCTCTGTGTTATATCCCCTTGCGGTTGCTGTGTGTTGTGTCTCCATACTACGGCTCTGCCAACTTTGCGTTCTGCTATTTGAGTGATGGTCGATTCCTTTGCTGCCTTGCTGCATTTTCAATCTGCATGTTTCAAACACGCCCATCCAGTCGAGACAATACGGCTGTCTCTGGTTGTCTGTAGAGCCAGGGAATGCGTCCAGAGGGTGCACAGGGTTAGCATTGTGAGGGTGTGTCTGTACAGGGAGTCGGTGCTGGCTGAAGCTAATGGCAAGGAACCAATCTATGACCACAATCTCTTGAAGCCATATGTGTTCTTTGATGTGTCAGCAGGTCGGGAAACCCGTCAGGGAAGTGGCTCTCTCCGGAATCAGGTCAGCCTTGCCCCTCATTCACCCATCACCAACTCGTCTGACAACTTCTGCATGATGTTGATTACGAAATTTTGCCAAATTTTGTCATGTTAGGCTGGTTGTCTTCAAGGTCATGGTAGGGTCAAAAGTGGGTGATGAGTGGGGTCAAGAGTGGGGTCGAGGGTGGGGCCAAGGGTGGGGCACTGTAGCCTCCCGCAGTGCATGGAGTTTGTGTATCACAGCTGTTGTATCCCAGATTTTCTCTTTGCTAGTCAGGATCAGGCATTCAGCTAAATACGCAGAAAAGAAAACAGAAGAAAAAGAAAAGATGACACCCTTAGGCATTAACATGGTCGCAATCAGTTCATGTCAAAGCAGACAGGATACATCACATGTCAACAATCAGAGGATGGATGAGTTAGCAACAGGCTGAAGGCGCTTGCTTGCCCAACAAGGCTCTGATTACACACAGCTCAGCCTCAGGTTCAGCCTGACATGCGTGCACAGACACAGTAAGCTATTGCATGAAGTTCCCAATGGGCAGTTTGTTGACTGCTTGGCTGGACTCGTTCACAGGACGAGGCAGATCTGGCTGCAGCCCTCTTCTTTGAGCTGCGCAATGTGTTGCTCGAGGCGCACAGGCAGAAGAAGGAGGGGCTGAAGGCCACTCGGGTGGGCGTCATCACCCCCTACCGCCAGCAACGCAAATGCCTGCAGGACACCTTCAAATCCCTTTGTGGCGAGTTTGCAAACGAGGTATGCATGTCTATTTTGTCACTGTGTGGTCCCAGCTCATGCTGCCTGCTTGCTGACAGTGTTTCTTGCTGTGCATGCTGCAGCACTTGCCAACAGTTGGCTGCTAATGCGTCCAGATAGCTCTATGGTGAGCTTGTGTAGCAGCAACATAGTGACTATGGCACAATTGACAACATTTCTCCTGCACTACACTGCCTTGTCACTCTGCGCTCACTGCTGAATGAGCGCCTCCTGTTGCAGCTGATGCTGCATGGTCTTAGGAGTCATCAGCAATAGTTGTCACGCATTCAGCCAGCCCAAGGCAATGCATTCTGCCCTGCACTGCTTTGCAGGTTGTTATTGAGACTGTAGACAGCTTTCAAGGCAAGCAGATGGATGTAGTCATCATGTCGTGTGTGCGCGCCAGCGAGCCTGGGCAGCAGACTGGCATTGGCTTTGTGGCAGACATCAGGCGCCTCAACGTTGCCATCACACGAGCCAAAAGAGCCTTGTGGATCCTGGGCAGCGCTGCAACCCTCAAAGTATTCTGAAAACCTGCCGACTATCTGTATACTGCAGTTGCAACCCTCAGAGTATTCAAATAGCCTGCTCACTAGCTGTTTACTGCAGTGGCAACCCACAATGTATTCTCACAATTTGCCCCTGTCTATACACTGCAATAACTGTAGTCCTATGAATATGGTAACCCTGTGGATATGCAGCTGCATCCTGTTCAACTCTGTCAGGCAACAGGCCGTAACACATGACTGCTGATTGATTATAGATACTTTGTCTTATGTCAAATGCACATTGCGCCATGCGTACAAGTAAACAATCACCCTCGCCACTGCATAAGGTGTGTCACAGTTTCTGCATTTGTGTTGCAGCTAGAAAGCGAGAAGCGCATGTACCTGCTGCATCTGCATATGCCTGCAACATGCATGTCTGAGTTCTGAGCAACAGTGCCATACTGTGGATGACACGCTCGGCTGCCCTGCTGCTGCAGAAAAATCCGGTATGGCAAGCCCTGCTGGACGATGCCGAACACCGCGGTGCCATTGTAGGCGACGCTAACGCGGCTGAGCTGTTCCCCAACATGACCGAGCTGCATCTTATGCAAGCCAACAGAAGGGCACCTGCCCATAGAGCCCCAACAGCACCCCCCAGCCCCAGGGGGGCCCTGCAGGAACACAGGGCCAGACACAAGACCTCAAGGGGGTCAGCCAAGCTGCCAAGGCGCGGGGGCAGGCAGAGGTGGGGCCAGGGGTGGCAGGGGGGGGCCGCCAGGGGGGTCCTGGTAGGCTGTCTGGAGCCCCAGGCCGAGGACATGTGAACAACAACGCTGCTGCTGGTCCAGCACAGGTTCAGCAGCTTCCTGATACCCAAGGCAACTTTGCTGCCAGTGTACAGCAGGATTGTCTCACCCCTGCACAGCATGCCATTCAGCAAGGCAAGCTGCAGCAGCAGCAGCAACAGCAGCAGCAGCAACAGCAGCAGCAGCAGCAGCAGCGGCTATACCAGCAGCATGACCAGCCTGTCTCATCTCAACATTTACAGCTGCGGCCACTGCAGCAGCAGCAGCAACAGCAGCAGCAGCACAGCAGCACCAGCACCAGCAGCACCAGCACCAGCAGCAGCAGCAACCATTTGGGCAAAGGGGCCTAGCAGATCAAGCAGCTGGTCAACAGTCAGGGTCCAGTATGCAAGGAGTACAGCACTCACATTGGGACACATCCTACTCCGAAGGAGTGCGCAACCGGAATCCCCGCCAGATGCCAATTGGCCAGACTCCTGGAGGAGTGCAGGCAGCATTGGTCAGCATCCGAACAGGCCACCAGGGCCAAGGCCTGCAAACCCACATCCTTTCATTTGGCCTAGCGCACCAGAACAGTAATAGTCAGCTTGCTGCAATACCGGGTTTTGGGCATCGTGCAGGCCAGCATGCTTCAGCAGCAGGTGACACCTTTGCAGGTCAGATGTCAGATGGCGAGGTCACGTTACAGCACCTTGGTCCTGCTCCGCTCGGGGAACACGGTGCAAGACCTGCAATGCCTGCTATACCTGGCGCATCTGGGCAGCAAGCGCCTCGATAGCATGTTTGGTGTGGACCGGTTGAATGTTGGTTAGCAAAATTCTTGCTGTTAAAGCAAAGAGGTCTTGATGCATCAAGGCAGGGTCAGGGTTCTAGACAACTAATATAGTATTAGGTAGATTGAGATAAACAGATGCTATGTCAACTCCCCCTCATGCCATGCATAAGGCCCAAGCTGGTGATCCTGGAAGGGCACTTGACGGTCAGGGTAGTGATTTGTCATACCCATTGCTGCACAGGTAGCTCAGGACATGCGTCCTGGCAGAAACAACATTTCATCCAGGCATAGTGAGACAACTTCTTAGGTGCCTTGATGGACTAGTGACCAACGTTGATGTGTGTGTTGCATCTCCTCCATTGTTGCAACTTTTGACATAGATCATGGTCGCACATTCGATCACTGTTGGCCTGTGCAATTGTGCATAGCTTAACACTAGTGCAGTCATTCCCAAATGTAAAATGTAATGATTATCGAGATTGGAGTGCACCCCTCAAAATTGGTTAACCACCTGCATCGAGTTATGCCAAATGTGAGACTAGATTAGCCAAGTGTGAGACTACATCAGCCTTCTGTAACCATGATGGCGAATAAATTAAGTACAGTGCTCAATTGTCTACACAAGGGATACAACAAAGTGGAGCAAGGCCTTGCAGCAGCTGGCAACAGCACGGGATGCAACGCCAGAAGGACAACCTTGATTGCCCGTCTTGCACAAAAGCGAACGACGGACGAGAACATCGATCGGACAAAAGCCAAGAAATGGGTTCTGCGTCGGTCGTTTTGTCATTCCGGGCGTTTAGGCCACTTTGTGAAGCACTGCCTAGTAGGGTGGACCGTACAGTAGACAACAGGAAGTGTAAATTTGGCCGTCCCCGCTACTGATGGAACTAGCTCTGCTGTGAGTCACTCATTGTTGCTGTTACTTCATGGCGATTTGGCATCCTACCAAATTGGGATTTTGTCCTTGGACGGGCCAAACCTATTTTCAAGCATGACCACAGTAAATCAAACAAAGTGCTTACGCACAGGTCTGTTGAGCCATGAAGCAGTGCCAAGCAGTAATAGCTGCAGTGAAGATCGCGGCAACAGCGTTGTAATTTCACGCTCTTCTTTCATGCTCTCTGTTGAATACATTCGCGTCAAGCACACTGGCAGGGAGGTCTATGGATGGAACATATACGAGGAAGGCAGCAAGGTAAACGTCACGACCAATCACATGTATATTGTCCAGTTGTCCAATAATGCAACAAGGGACATTAAGCTAACAAGAATAGAATACGCCCAACATAACTTGGCCTGCATCTGCAACTATAACCGGCATTAGCTGCATGTGAAGCGTGTCCATCCAATATACACATCACAATCTGGGCCATGCGTCAAGTTGTGCAAAAGGCACCATCAATATTACGCATGCAACTATCTGCATACAGCCAAAATGCAGATTCAAGCGTCCGGACAAGCTTGCAGTCTGGTGTCGAACACCTCTGCAGCAGCATTGTGACATCTCGCAAAGGCCAACATGGCCCTTGTGAATGCTGTGTCCTGGCCCGTTGGCTGCTGCTGCATTTCCACACTATCCTCACAGGTATATGCTGCAGGCAAACACCACTGAGAATCAGGTTGCAACCACGGGGTCAAAATGATGCTGAGGGATGTCAGCAGCTGCTGCTACAACTGCCCTGGTAGCTCTCTTTGTTGAAAGCAGGTATGTTCCCAATGTTTTGCACCCCTGCAGAAAGTAATATGCACTCATCCGCCTAGCAGAATGCTGATGCCAAAGCTTATCAGTAAGCACCTGCAAGGCAGCCTCATGCGCTATCTGCATGACGTCGACCCGGGTCTGGTAATTCTGTGGTGAACCAAGCAAGACAGCATCAATGTGTCTGAGTCACTACAGGCACCAGGCAGAAAATGACAAACAATTTTGGCCCAGAAGCTGGCTTCATCTGCCATGGACGAGCAGACAATGATCAACTTCATTGCTTCTCCTGCCGATGTTGTCAGCAGCCACTTGGTGTGCATGCCTCTTGCTGCATAGATTTCAACAAGTCCAATTGCAGTCAAACTGGTAGCCAGGTGAGAGTGCTGCACTGTTCCAAACCCCTTGAGCCATTGCCCTACATTTGCAATTAGCTGAAATTTGCATGATAAATTGTCCAACATCAGCCGTCGCTGTACAGACGTGCAAACAAGTAGAGGGCAGGCAATACAGACTGCGTTGTTGGCGCATCAGCATTGAGGGAAGCTGTGTGATCAGCCATGACCGATCCGTAAAGCTTGTAGAGTTTGGTCGGCTAATGGCGCATACCCATGCATATGATTTTGACAGCCAGGCATATGCAGGGTTGGGGCAATGGACAAATTTGATGCAAGCTGCACATTTGCTTCAACTCTGTGCAAAGCAAAGGGGGTGCTACCAACGGTGCCGGAAAGGATGTCCACAATGTGAAAGCGCTGTTGTATATTTTGGCCCAGGCTGTACTGCACAGCTCCAGGGCGCCCTGACTTGCCTGTTTTGGCAATCAAGATGCCTGCTCTATGTGCAAAGTTGAGGAATGTCATGGCCTGCAACATCTTCTTGATTGAGGACTCATTTCATCAGGCATGCTGAAGGGCGGCAGCCATTGTCAGGATACAAGCTGCAGTTGATGTGAAGCATGCAGAAACACAATCAAAGCTAGCATGGTTGGGGCCACGTGTTGCAGGCATACTTGATACTTGGCCCAGCTCTTCCCAACAGCAGCTTTTGGCGCCTCTAAAAGGGCCATGTCAAGCTTTGGTGTAAAAATGCTCACAAGAGCTGACTCAATATGTTTGCAGTCCAGCAGGTTCTTGATAACATCAAGCTTTTTGCTTTCGGCCACGTTTGCAGGCAGACTCTATAGTTGGCTGATATAAGCTGGTCAGGACCCAATAGGACACAAGTGCTTGTGTCTAGACATGACTTGCGTCTGTGCAGCTGTGCTTCTGTGGTTTGTTGGACATCATGGTGATGCATAATCTGCTGATTACAGGCATACTACAAGCCCACAGCCTGAACCTTAGATTTATATAACAACATCAGCCGCAATCTCTGCACCTTGTCTCTGCACGTTCTCTGCATGCTACACGTACCTTTAAGTTCCTGGTGCAGCTCAGAACAGTTATTCCCAAAACATGTTGCGCTGTGTTGAGGACCAGCAGGTACTCAAAGTTTCTCTCGGCAGGATGCTAAGATGATACTTGGTGTGCACAGGTTCAGCTATCCCAAGCTGAATAAACAGTATTGCAGGAATGCTGATAGAAGTGAGAGGGGGATCAACGTGGCTCCCCTTATGACTTTCTGGCAGTGAAGGGTGCTCTGTCTGTCTGCTTTGTCAGTGTACAAGGAAACAACAAAGGCATAGAACACACCTCTTTGTCGCAAGGTGGCTTGAGGGTTTCGTGCTGCTGCTGGCATTCAACCCTTTTGCCTGCAAACTCCTCAGCTGAATGTGCCTGGTTCTCCAATACAACTGTTGTGCCGCAACCTGTGGAAGGAAGCCTTGCGTGAACAGGCAAGTCGGCACCAATTCAGAAACAGCGTTTGAGCGCTGCTAATCAAACCCAGATGAAGCATTGCAAGTGACGTGCAATCAGAGTGTTGCTGAAAGGCAAGCAGATGTATCGACGACCGACGTTCAAGCGGCAACAGTTGCTGTGATGAATCCACATACATATCGACAAGTCCTGACACCACTGAATGCAGGGACATGTGCGAAGCGGACCAGGCATTAAACACACGCCTTACGAGGTGGAGCTGTCAGGAAACCTGGCTGGGTCGGTGCAACGCGACGATGTTGATTTGATTGGCAGTGGTGTACCCTGCTGAAGCCCTAGAGATGCGAACATAGGCCCATACTCGCGACTTTTTCGAAGCGCTCATGTTTATTACCGATGAGAAACGCCTACTGGTACGCACTCAGTAACGTCACGGTCCATCGTACTAGGCAGTGCTTCATAAAGTGGCCTAAACGCCCGCAATGGCAGAAGACCGACGCAATACCATTTTTTGGCTTTTGTGCGATACACATTTTCCTTCTTGCCAGTGCTTCGAGACGTCCCTGCGATCGACCTTTTCCTTGTTGGCTAGTGCTTCGAGACGTCCCAGCAATCAAGGTTGTCCTTCTGACGTTGAGCGGATTGCGTTTCTAGACGCCGTGTTTCTTATTGCCTGTGCTTCAAGACCTCCCAGCAACCAAGATTGCCGCTCTGACGTTGAACGGGTTGTGCTTTTTGGACGCACCTATCTGTTGCCAGCTGCTGCAAAACCTTCCTCACCATGTTGTACCTCTTTTGACGGTCAGTGAACACTGTATAGTCTCCATCAATGTGTGAGTGCTTTACAAAGGCTGATGTATTGTGTCACAACTGGCATGACCGACCTTGATGCTGGTACTCCACAACCCTTTTGTCACCTTACACTGCGTTGATAATGACTGTACTGCATGTTACGTTATGCACAATCAAACAGAGCAAAGATGCTCTCACACTGGACCTTACCATCTCAACAAAGTATGCTTCAACTTGACTTGCCACCATGATCTATGTGGGAAGTACAGCAACAGTGGAGGAACAGCAGGACTCATGTCAACATCGGATGTTAGTCCATTCAGGTACTTGAGAAGTTGCCTCATTGTGCCAAGACGGATTGTGACTTCTGCCGGGATGCGCGCCCTGAGCTACCTTTGCAGCCATGGGCGCAAGAAATTTACTAGAAATTTACCCTGACCCTGAAGTATCCTTCCAAGATCACCAGCGTGGGCCATATGCATGGCATGACAAGGAGGATAAAACAGTATGTGTCTGTCTTAAAACTGCCTAATGTTTTACTATCCCCTTGCAGTTGTCAGGGCCCTGGCTCTGCCTTGCTGCATCAGCACCCTTTTGCTTTTGCTGAGCCACAATTCAATCGGTCCACACCAACATGCTATGAGTTGCTTGCTGTCCAGATGCGCCAGGTATAGCCGGCATTGCAGGTCTTGCATTATGTTTCCTGAGTGGAGCAGCACCGGGGTACTGTAACAAGATATCGCGTCTGACACTGAACCTGCAAAGGTGTCACCTGCTGCTGCAACATGCTGGACTGCATGATGCCTCAAACTTGCCACTGCAAGCTGACTACTACTGTTCTGGTGCGCTAGGCCAAATGAAGGATGTGGGTCTGCAGGCCTTGACCCTGGCGGCCTGTTTGGATGCTGACTGACGCCCGCCTGCACTCCTCCCAGAACTTTGGCTAGTTGGCATCTGGCGGGGATCCCGGTTGGGCATTCGCCCCAAGTAGGATGTGTCCCAATGTGAGTGCTACTTCTTGCTTGCTGGTCCCTGGCTGTTGGCCAGCTGCTCGATCTGCTAGGCCCCTTTGCCTGCTCTTCTGAACATCTGTGTGTAAATCCTGTTGCTGGTCTGTTTGCTTGCCTGTGAATGTCTATGCATATGCTGGTGTCTGCGCACCTGCATAAAAGGGGGTTTTGTGTGCAATAGCACGTGTGTGGGGGAAACCTGAGAGTTACCTTGCAATCTTATACATGTCAACTGCTACACATGCGTGCACGCTGCTATTGCTCACCTTCTGCAACTCTTGATCGTTATGCTCTGCCTGCCTTGCTGAGTATCGTCATTCAAAATTGTCATTTGTGATCTGCAGGGTGTTGAGGGAACCCACAAGGTTCCAGAGCAAGCATTCAGGGATCAACAGCCAGCCAATCGTACGTAGCCTCCAACCCACTATACAAGGTCTGCTGCCACTTCACTGCCAATGCAGATTGTCAGACCGTGGCTGACTCTCACTCCCTGTGTAGTATGCGCCAAAGCTCACAAGCGATGAAGCCCATACATGCCTTGTGCTAATTTTTCGATGCTTCAAGTCATCAACGTTGCTTCTGTTTGCAGAGGTCAAGGCTGGCATAAGGCTGAATGTTGCATTGCGGCATATGCTGCATTCAGCAGCTGCTGTGCACCTGCACCACACACCTGCACAGCGCCTGCCTGATTGCAAGGTGCATTCCATATGAGAAATCATAAAACAATAGTGAGGCAAGTTGATCAGCCAAAGCTGTTGTTTTGTATAACATTTATGGCATGTGGTCAGGTACCAACAATTATTACTGTGAGGGCAAAGTTTCTTTATTTCGTGAAAAACAAGGCGTTGTACATGACATAGCAGTGCCTTGTGTCCTCAACTGGTGGAGTACTGGAGCAATAAGTGACAGGCAGTTCCTGATAACCTTGTGATCTGCTCTGAGAGCAACAATGAAGGAGTTTCTGGCTGCGTATGTTTTGTCGAGATGCACTTGAATGTGCCAGTGCAGTCCTGCATGCATGCCTTCATTGACGCACATATCAGTGTGACAGTCACAGTTTTTTCATGTTGACACTAGTAGTTGCTGCTCGGTGCAAATCAGGGGACAACAATCAAGCATAGAAGTTTAGATCTGGACAACTGTATGTTTTGCTATTATACCCTTTTCACACATCCAATGGATCAATATATCTATAATGGGGCCTGTCAAGGACACATGACTGGAAGGTCTGTTACATCTGAACTTTCCTGACATCATGCTCAGGGCGGCACTGTGCCTCACCATTCCAGCCATTTCGAAGGAATTGATCAGAGCAAATCCCTAGAGTACGATTGTAGTGTCTGGAAAAATGTCTGGATCAGAAGGTAACAGGCATTCCAGCTGTTCCTGTTACCTTCTGATCCAGACATTCAGCCATTTGACCAGTTGGAACTCTTGCAGGTGCTGGGATCCACAATTGCAGTGACTAATCTGAATGAGTATACCACCATGTGCGTCTGACAAGTTCGCTGCGAGAAACCCTGGAGGGCGGGACAGATGAGCTGCTCTGTGTTCAAAGTGCCGAGCGCGATAGCGTGCCAGTCCTTCCAGGTTGCACTTCTGAGGCAGCTTGTCAACCTGCAGAGCTTCGACATATGGCAATGCGTGGCGACGCTGTCGTGAGACTCCTGTTCGCATGCTGTTATGCAGCCTGAGCGGGTTGATAGCTGCAGAACTCCGCAAGAACGCCGCATTGCAGACCTTGATTCAAAACACTTCCTGCAGCGCAACTTCTGATCTACCCCTCTCGTCTCGTCGTTCAAGGATCTAGAGCCGCGTGTCGGGCCTACGACACAGGTAACGCCAGCGCGTGCATATGCAAGCAGTCGCTACGATTACTGGAGTAGCGATGTGTTAGCAAGCTGCTTACGGCATGACAGCCTGTTTGCTGCTTCCGGGGTGACTTGCCAGTTTGGAACTTTACTTTCAAACGCTGCATGTCGACGTCAGCTATTGGCGACAACGGCTGTTCCATGTCCGAGACTTGCGCAATCAAGCACGTACTGTTGATGAGACTGTTTTGCATGACAGGTTCCAAGGCGATCGCGACCAGCACCGGGAGAACTGTTGACTTCGTTGACAAGTACTTTCACTCAGGAGCAAGTCAAGCTCATTTTGCCAGCGACTCAACTTCTCTTGGCCTGCTTGCGGGTTCATAAGTTTAATGACCACAGTGAACCATCCTGCTATCACAGAACTGCCACCAGCTGCCACTGTCAAGCAAATAACTCTAGATGATGGACAGCAGGCTTCTGTTGTGATACAAGGAGGCCGTATTACCAAGATCCTGGCAGCAAATGGTCAGGTCGCAGAGTTGAGCTGGAAGGATGATGCTGCCAGTAGCACCAATTGGCGGGTCAAGTATCACCACTTGCCACCATCAGAACAGTAAGTTGTTGCAGCTAATGATTTGAGAAATCAGCAGCCTTGAGCTTTGAACTTTTGGTCTTGACACACAGCAATCAGCTCAGCACCTGCATGGCATCTTTACATCTGCAGAGACGCTACTTTTGCCAGAAGGTACATGTGCTGTGCAGGGCTGCCTGGCAGGACAAAGGCAATGAGGTTTTCCAAAGCTCTGCCGGTAAGAATCCATAAGCAAAGTCTAGCAAAAGCACCAGCAATTCGCTGCATTGCTCTGGCAAACTGTGCTCATTGTGTTATGTATTGAAAAGCTGCAATACAGCTGCAATGGCAACAACAGCTTTCACCTCAGATCCATGCATGATGTGGTTGCTTCAACAGTCTGAAAGTTTGCAAAGCAGCAGCTGCTAAGGAGTCATGCTGCAGGCTCAGACAGCGACAAAATTATAGACACCCCAGTGCAGCAAGAAATTCCACAAAGCCATGCGCGCCAGTACTCAGCGCCTCCCATGCAGCCACAGATCGGCGCAGACCCCATGCAGTATAACTCCATGGGACCTGGTTCCATGTCAATGGCCATGCGCGCCAACAGCCCTGAAATGCCCACAATTCTGGAGACCAACTCTCAGCCTGCCCCAGAATCGCACATGCAGTATGCACCTCCTGCTGGGCATAAGGGCCCCCAGTCCACCTGGAACCCCACCAACTCATGGCTACCCACCTCTGAGCCCGCTCTCAATCAAGGAGGCTCACTCACAGGTCCGGCTACCGCTACCCTGTCATGCACTGCAATTGCTGTTGCTTGTTGAGTCAGAACAAATGGTGGTGACTTGCTATCGACTTGCTCTGTACCTATATATAGGCTGTACAATGACAGACTTTGCATATGTACTTCATCTGCCTGTTGTTTTGCGCCGCAGCCCTTGGTTGGTGCCACACCCCCTGGGCAGTTAGCTGTGCATGTCTATTGCAGGCTGTTTTGTATCTAGCGCCAACACTGCAGACAGCTTTTGGCATAGGTGCTTTGCACTTTCATGACAGCTGCACTCACTGGCGCAAGCCTATCCTGTCAGTGTTGCTGCTGCAACTCAAGCATATTGCTTTGAAGACCCAGCACCAGCAAGGCAGTATGATGTCGTGGTAATCACAGTTTTGTCAATTGCACAGTCCACTGACAGCCTCGCGCCCATTACGATGCTCACACTTTGAGATGCAACCTTAGGCTCTTTGTCACCCTTCAGCGTCTTGCAGGTCACTACCCCAGTGACAGCATGGTTGGCAATGCCAGCAAGCAAGCACAGCTGCATTCTGCCCCAAGCCCCAGTGGCCGTGCCCGCAGCCAGTCGGTCCCTCACACCTACTCCTCTCAGCATCCGCCAAAGGGCCCCTCTGCCTATCGTTCCAGCATGAATGGGCAGCAGCGCCACAGCTACGGGCACAGTCTGCCAGATGATGGCGGTCAGCAGGTGCCTTATGCACCCGAAACACCTGACCCTCTAGAGCACAGGCATCCGGCTCGGGCACCAGCACCAAGCAGCAACTCTAGTCAGGTGAGCTTGTCTGGGCGCCATTGCCAACCACATCTTATGTACAGTGTCTTCACCCTACTGTTGGTGGTGGTAAGTTTGGCCCTAACACACCTAGCTTGAGTGTGATCCATGTACTGGGCAGATGTAGCTCAAGAGGCTCTGATGGACTTGCTGTTCTGTTGGCACAGATGCTGATGTGACAGACTGTGCTACAATTAATACTTGTGCTGTGCTGTCTCCTGCTCATTATAGAAGCAGCTCTTTACAGCAAGATTGCATCGACAGCTGTCACGGCACTCAACATCTTTTCCTGCAGCTCAAATTTCAGCTGGTGTTGCGCACACCATCTTCTCTCCCTCATTGCTCAATATCTCCAATGGAAGAAATTACTGGCTGCAGCTGTTATGGAATAGAAGTTTGGCTAACCGCTGTTTGTGCTGCTGGTTTCAAAGCGCTACCGTCAACAGCAAAGTACCTACACACTGCATGCCTGCATACAATGCATTCGCAGACAACAACAGCCAGCTGTGAGGCCCTTTGCCTTGACCTACACACTGTGGTGGCTGCAGCAGAACAGACCTGACTCCAGCGACAGTGCTGCCCCATCTTCTGCCAAGAAGATGACGGTATGGAAGAAATTGAAGAAGGCTCTATTCACTCCGGGCAAGTCCAAGCGAGAGGCTGCAGCCCAGCAGCTGATGCAAGCGAGTGGTGACACGCCCAACTCTCAGCGCTACTCTGAGAAGCATGCCAACCAGGCAGATGGGGTGGTTGGCTACAGCCGCAGAACCAGCTTCCAGGAGCCCCGTGAGAATGTGCCACCCCAGGGCCTTACAGGTCAGCATGCCTCATCATTCCATTTCTGCATCATTGCACTGAAGGACAGTATTAAAGGTATCCTTTACGCAGCTCTGTATATGTCCACTCACACATACACACTACATGTGTATGCATATGCATATACATACGTATACACATACACATACGTATACGCATATGCATATACATATACATATACATATACATATACATATACATATACATATACATATACATATACATATACATATACATATACATATACATAAGCTTGTACCTAGGTTGGTGATTGTTACGTAAACCTCTTTCTTACATCAGTTCGTCCTGTGACTCAACTTTTGCAATGGCTTTTGGCAGTCACGAGCTGTTGAATCATGAATTGTCTAACATAACTTGTGGTTGTACATACCTTGCTGATTGTCCTCACAGGCAATCATTGGACTCCTACAGACAGCGTCCCAACTACAGACACTCTACAGAGTCAGCAAGCTATGCACAGCGCCCAAGACACAGGTATCAGCCCTTGCAGTACCCCAGCTATCCTCACTGCCTCTTAACCCACATCTCAAACCCTTTTCCCGTGTTGTCATGCTCTCAAACACCGACAGACTTTTAATGTTATTTTGGTTCTTACAACCTCCCAACTGTGTCTGGTGCTTTGCAGGCCATCATCATTCGACTTCTCTGGTCAGCGCACGAACCAACAACAGTATCTCAACTCAATTCTCTACTCACATCACCTCAGCTTCAGGTACAATGCAGGCACACACACACTCTTACCTGACGTAACCCAATCCGTCTCAAACCCCAGGCCTGACCCACAATCCAGACCTGGACTGTCCCCTGGATCCTGGCTTGGCCCGATGTAACCTCATTCCCCACACGTCAACTCCCCAAGAATGCATTGAGGCTTTGCTTTGCCATGCAAGCCTGACACGTCCCTGTTTACGTCTCCAGGCAGTCCCCAGATGCTTCTCAGCAGTATTCAAGCTACAGGCAATCCACAGAGTCAGCTCGGCCTGCTGACCACCCAAGCTACAGGCAGCCCATGGACCCCCGCCCAGCCTGACCCCTACGTCAACCCCCCACAGTACAGAGACTCTGGCCCGTTTATAGATGGAGCCTCTCCTGTGCGACTCCTCAGCTATCCCCCTTTGCAACAGGTGGAGCGCAGGCGGTCTGCCAGCAACACAGACATGGGCTCAAGGCGTACTTTTGCTGCCAATCTCCAAATGGTGGAGCCCTACAGTAATGAGGTCCACCGACCCACCTACACCCAGAGGTTGGCCCCACCTCCTGTTGTGGACCCTGCTTGGGCTGGAGCGCATCACCCGAGGAACTTGGGAAGAACTCAAGTCTCTTGCTGCTGGTTACTCAGTCAATCTCCAGACTGGTTGCTCACCCAAAATGTCTTGGTGTCAAGGTCATAGCTTGTTGCTTGCTGGCGCCCTCTTTGTAAGCAGCATAGCAACAGCTTTCCAACAGCAAGATTGCACGCAGAACTTTGTGCAGCTACAGTCAGCCCTTCAGCTGCTGCAGCCCCTAGTTCCCCCATCCTCTCCCTCTCCCCACTCCCCACCCCCCTGGGCTCCCTAACTGATATAGCTCTTAGCTATATATTTGGCTGTGAGCTGATGCACATCAAATGTTGGCCTGTATACACCAATTTTGGTACTGGGCGGATACATTTCAGCTCACACTGCTTTCATTTGTGCTGCAGTTATGCTGCTCCAGATCATGCTAACAGGCGAACAAGTCTCAACACTGACTTCTCCTTCGGCGTGTCAGACACCAGCCAAAACCCCAACTCAGGTATGCAATCTGAGCTTTTTGTTTGGTCAAGCCAAAGCTCAACTCCTGTCAAGGTTCCCCAGGTCAAAAATGAATGATGCTGCCCTGCTTATCAAAACCAGCTGCATCAACACGCAGCCTGACCACGCTCAGGACACAGTTGTCTGGTCGAAGAAGACTTCTTGTGCGCATTCCTAGCTTTTCATGCTGGGAAGCATGAACATCACCACTCACAGTCACTTCACCACCCCTTGTACGACTGTCTTTCACCGCTGTTGCCATTTGTTGGTCTGACAACTTTGAGTGCTACTGTCAGGGCTGCGCCTCAAGCCTCCCAGGAGCGGTTGCAGCAGCAGCAGTACATGCGGCAGCAGTTCATCAAGCAGCAGCAGAGGAGCGACGCCGCAATTCAGAGCAGCAGGCTCGGCAGCAGTGGGGTGGCGGGAACAGCATCCTTGACTCACCAGTGCGTCAGAGCAGCTCCAGCAGCACAGCCCCTGACAAGCCTCCGCAGCTGCACAGTGCTCCCACCAGGTAAAGCTTGCATACCCATTGCCATCTGCACATGACCTCCCGACGACACTCACCTGCTGCCTGCTGCCTGCTTGTTAGGTGGCTGCTTGTTAGATGGCGCACACTTTGCTGTGTGTCACTTATCACTCCAAGCCAAAATGCGCTATTGGTCTGTTCTGCTCAGCACAAGAGAGCCTTTCTTGGCTTTGACTGACTGCTGATACACCAGAGAGTAACATACTTGGGGTTGCTTGAAGGATTTCCGTTTTACTTAATCGGACAGGGCGAGAGATAAGCCGTAATGCATCAAGTGGAACCTGGAGTGATTAATGGTCATCTGTGCCAGAAGGGAATGCTGCTTCAAGTCACAGCATGCAAACTTTGCTGCCCTGAAACTTGCCTTGGACAGCATCTGTAGGCAAGGGGGAGGGGGGGGGGAGTAGGGGTCAAGACGGATCAATCTCTCTCAACTTCAAACGACCTTGTCAACCTCAAAGTGGGCAGCCTTAACAGCAAGCTGGCTGAGGATTGGGGTCGTTTTGCTGTAGGGCTCTGTCACTGGATAGCCGCAGTCCAGAAGCAGGAGGTGATGACAGTCGCAGCAGGCGTATCAGGACTGTAGACTACAGCAAGCCTGGCAGCGAAGCACCCTTCTCTGTACCCACCATGTCAGGCATGGCTGGCAGGTCTGTATACTTCAGTTATCTTTTAAAACCTGACTTACATTGCTCTGAGAATGCGTATGACATCATGAGCATGCTGCGCTTCCTTGCCTTGCTCACTGCATATTCCCACGTGCGTACACCCACAATTTGCCTCTTTTTATTGCCTGTTGCCCTTTGCTGAAAAACCCTGATCAGCACCATGTAATGGGACCCTCATGGGGCAGTGTGCTGATCTGGTGTGATGATGGCCTGTAACACTTGTGGTGTACACACTCAGGAGCGGCACAGGCACCTGTTGCTTGTCAGTGGACCACAAATGAGCCTCGTTACCTTGTTTGGGACCTGTTAGCCAAGATACCAAAGTGAACAGGAAAAAATGTATGCATGTGGGCCTCTGCATAGTCAGGAGCAGCACAGGGTAGCAAAGATGGCGTCAGTGCATCAGGCCAATATTTTCTTACTGTAGGAACTTGCCAGGTAGCACCACAGGGTGACAGCAAATACTCTTATATTTGCAGGTGGATGAAGAACTTGAACCAGGGCGTTGAGGGCGTCGAGGTGGATGACTTGCTGCAGCTGTCCTACCTGCAGAGGCTGGCCCGCCAGAAGGTGGCAGAAATGGAGGTATGTCTTCCTACAGGCTTGTTTGTGCAAACTTTGTCCCGGTGCACACCCCCTATCACTGCATTACTTTCCACAGCTGAAGCTATGCCTCCTACAGAAGTCATAGCCGCAGGAAATGCATGGGATGTCATGCAGTATGGAGTTTTCGCAATAAAGATTTCAGGCTACATGGAACAATTGTAAACACCTGTATGCAGTTGCAGAGCTTTCTGTGTTTGACAGCAGTGCTGTGATTGCGAGTGGCAGTGCACTTATTGCGATTCTGTTACATTGCCATAGCTGTCATTTGCCTATTTGCAGATTGTTGAGACGCTGGAGGTCTTTGAGATCGTATGGAACATCCCTCTCAACAATGGCCATTCCAAGATCAAGAAGACTGACAGATATCTCAAGAACAGCGAGGTGTGTGAGCTTCCTAGGCGCGACGGGCGCCAGGGTGTCTTGAGGAGTCAAATCAACTTCACACCTGAAGGCCATGTACACATCAGGTGAATGGCATCCTCAGACACGGGGAGAAACCTTACATGATGAGCATGCATAGGCCTAAGCAGGGGGGGTGTGGGCAGGGAGGGAGAGGGGGGGGGGGAGGCAGGAGTTCTTTTGTGGCTGCAGAGGGCGATTAGGGGTTCACACTTGAGCAGTATTGATGTCACCGGCATGTCTGCTGTGACCATGTGCTATACAGCTTCTCTAGGCTTTCATGCAGGCTTGCACCAGGCAAATCTGCAGGGGCTGCTCAGAGGCTAAACCAGGTGTGAACACTGCAGGGCATTACAGGGCGACCCTTTTGGCGCAGTGTTCCATGATCGTATCAAGATGTCCACAGGCGGCCACAGGCTCAAGATCGAGCAGAAATTCCAGCTGTTGGCACCAGGAGTCATGCCTGTCAAGCACCATTCTATCTGGCAGCGCATTGAAGAGCCTAAGTAAGCAGTCTGTGTCAGGGCTGGGTGGTCAGATGCTGTGAAAAAGTCACTCACCTTAAGAAATAAGGGTACACATCAAGCAGGAGCGCATAGTCATGGAGATGTGGACACACGTCAAGGCTGTACTGGTTTAAATAATTCATTTGTACTGAAGGCAATATCGTGAGGAGCCGCTAATGATTTGAAGTGAACCTTGAAGTGACAAATCGCACACTAACTTATTTGAGTGGTGCCACTGGTGCACTTCACTTATACAGGTGACTGACTATGCGTTTCTGACTTGACAGATTGACTGCAATCAGTGCCATTGACAAATTTCGCAAACTGAATGTCTTGATGTACATATAGCAGTGTAGGTATGGTTTGTCAGAATGCTTCTGCGCTATTGCACAATGATTGTTCCAGGTTGCTGAGTTAGTGACACTGTGTCTTGCCTGTTAGACCACAGGTTGTGAATTTGATTTGTGGAAGCCATAGTGTCTGTGTCTCGGCCAAACGAGTCCAATACCAAGAGATCAAGTGTTCTAGAAAGCTTAATTGTGAATATTATTTGGTAATAATAGAAAGACTTTGCCCCATCAAGTATAAGGAAATCGTGCTGTGATGCCTATGGCAGCAGTATGTGCTGCATGCTGTGACAGAGTGATAATCAAGCACCTTTAAATCAAGTATGAAGTTCAGCAAATACTTCGCCACCCATTAAGATACCAAGAACAGATGAACAAGAAGCCACTTGTCACGCAATACATGTTTCAGGAAAATAATAAATGATGATGATACAGTAAATAGCCTATGTAAGGTGACTAGGGTGTAGCGTTGATCAAACCCACTAATACTGGGGCCTGTGACATAAACAGGATTTGCATTTGTGACTTTGAGTACTACATTGACACTACTACACCCACAACCTACACAAGTTTCAATGTGTTTTTTTAAACCCACCCTTGGGGGGTCAAATTCTAGCAGGGAGCTGTACACAAACTCAGCAGCCTCTGCAAGAGAGCATGCTGTACTGCACAACGTGACCAGCACAAAACCTACACAGCTTCCAGCAGCAACATCACTTGACCTTGTCATGGTGATCAGCTGCAACAACACCCGTCAGGATTGGGATCTCATTTGCATCCACAAACACGCTGGTCTTTGCTTCTGGAGGAGCAAACTTAATATCTGTTTTAGCCTTGATATTTGCTATTTGTACTAGCCATAACGCAGTCAAGTGACGGTAAACAGCTGCAGGTATATACACAATGGCCGATGCCGTCTTGTAGCACCACACCTTGCATCTCCTCCAGGAACGCCAGAGCCGACGACTGAGCGTAAGCCTGTACATTCAAGTGGCTACAATCAACATGGACGCACAGGGCTGACTGAGTCACTGCAAATTACTGGAGAGAACAGCGGAGCAGCTTTGTGACATGACTTCAAAATGCTCAGCATGAGAGACTTGTGTGTTGCATATGGGCTACCACAGGCTGCAGGTATAAACACTGCAAGTATAAGCACTTGCTTGGTGCACGCTCACATGCAGGTGCAGTATGACCAGTCTACCTGTAACCATGCAGGCAATAGATAGGTTGCAGTGGTAACAAACAAATCATGAGGCACCATCACAGGCAAAGAAGAGATGGGGCAGCAGGCAGAAGCACATGCGCTTTCAACCACACCTGCAGAAGCAGACTGATATGTACCTGTGTTTACTGATGCTAGAGCCAAGCTCAGAAGCAAGCTTGGCTAGAGTCTGCAGAGCCCGCAGGGTCTTCAGGGACGAGAATTTCATGAGCTCCCAGGCCTCTCCAGGGGCCGGCATCCAGCGCCACCACCATCCCACCTGCACCCCCGCCATAGTCTGATAGTAAGCCTGCCAGGGACCGTTTTCATGCACAGCATCATGGCTCAAAATGTGCTCTGGCATCATGCAAATGAAAGTCCAGCAACTGGTATGGCGTTGTTGTGAAACACTTGATTGCTTATCGGGATGCGTGTCAGACACAGCTGCAACCAGCTGAACAATCAGCAAGTAGAAAAGCAGGACATACAGAAGAGGCGCACACAGGAAATGGACAGAGGAGGAATACAGAAGCCATTTGCAGAGCAGGTACACATATGAGACTATACAGAGCAGGTATACAGATGATGATGCACAGGAGCGGCACAGAAGAGAGACATGGAGGAGACATACTGAGCAGAAGCACACTCACAGAGAGATGCACAAAGCAGATGCAATCAATGTCAAGACACTGAGACATCATGCAAAGCAAATGCAAAGGAGAAGAAGTAAACAGAGGGGACACACAGAGGAGCAACACACAAGGGATGCACTGACCTGGTGGCCCACATCTGCCACAGATGCTCCGGAGGTGGTGGCTGCCAGGGAGGTGGTGCGCACCAAGCCTGAAGCTGACCTGGCCAGCTGGCCAAGGGGCTTGGCCCCGCGCCACACTGTGCTCACTGCCACTTGCACTGACTCTGTTGCCTTGCACACCAGCGCCACCGCCCACTCACAACAAACACAACCACCTGCAGCATATGGCACTCTGTTGGTCTTTTCACCACTGTTGTTGTTCTTATGATGATTGTTGATATCATCAACTGGATTGACATGATGTGAAAATGATGATTCAATTTGTTGACATTATCGTCATCACTATTGCTAGTGCCGTTTATCAGTAGATGACGCGTGCTACTTTGGACCAGGTCCTAGCTGGGTGGCAGTGAATAGCGTGGCTCGCTTGTACAGAGTTCTCACACCAACATGTGTAAAGGATGAGAGTTTGTCCTGTTTAGTGACAATCAAGAGACATGCTGCAAATGTACTGGCCAAGATTGCAGGTATGTGAGCTTGCATAGCTTACAAAAAAGAAGCTCAAGCTGGGTGTTTTCAGTTGCAAGGGACAGTCCGTTGGGTTGTCATGTGGCCACCATTGGCATTGACACACATAGCAAGCAATGAGTGCTGAGCTTGATGAGGTATGGGCTGCAAGATGCAGACACACATGTGCGCATACTGGGCTGCTGCACATGATGCAAAACCTGGCATGTATCTAACTCAACTCTCTTTGTCGTGCAACATTCCTTACAGATTACGCTGTGACAGTATAGGTACTTTGTTGACCATCATCCAAGTTGTCTTGGAGATGTCTCAGGAGCCATGTGTTTTGTAATGCCAGTAATACAAGAACCCAACCTGCCATAACGGAAGCATGAAGTGGCCGATGGCTTTGATGGCAGCCATTGGTGGACCCATGACTGCCTTAACAGCCAAGCCCCCTGCTGTGGCACAGTTGCGCCCAACATCAGCAGCTGCTGGCCCCACTGCCCCATACCAGACCCCAAGCTGACCAGGGGGGGTCCCATGACCTTGATGATTGGCCGTCTGCAATATGCACAGAGGCATGGCTACAATGCATGTGAATTTGTGACATGTCTTCTGGTTTTACGTTGAAGGACATGGATTGCATTGAAAAAACAGTTGGTGCTGTACGCAGTGGGCTGCATGCATGATGTGGCATAATGCAGCGCAACACAGATCAGGCAGCACCTTGTGCATAAGACATCAACACCTAGTCAAGCTTTTTGCATGTGGCTGGCAAGCACGTGCCCAACTGCCATACACGCATGTATGTTGGCCTGATCTGTAGACATTTGCTGCTGCACCCTCTGATGGCCCTCACAGATGAGGAATGTGAGGTGGATGATAACTGTAATACAGGACAAGCAGGCGCAGAGGAGAAACTGCACAGCCTACCCCGCTGCATTCCAGGCTCTGTCGAGCCATGTGAGCAGGTGCACAAACAGAATGGACTCGCCAAAAAGGTAGGTCAGCAGAATGGACAACCGAATCTGTGCATGGTCCTCCAGCCATGGAAGACGGCTGTGGACGGCAAGAACAAGCTCCCAAGCACCTTGCGCAACACCTGCACAGAGCGTTTTTTGGTTGGGCAGGACCGCGTACTTAAGACGCTCTGGTGATGTGAGCTTGAACATGATCACATTGGGAATGGCAGTGCTTGCTGACAAGGCTCAAAGTGAAACATCAAATGCAGCGTTAATCACTGAAGTTTGCTGCCGTGAAGAAATGTTGCATGCTCCTAAAGATAAGTCTGCAAGCTTGAAGCAATGCATGCTTGCAAATGCTATAGCACAATGCTGCAGGCTGGAACACTTCAGACCAAACAGGATCCGTGCAAGCGAGACATTTTCAGGAGGGCATCATGCAACACCATAGCAGGCTGAGGCAGACCTTATCAACATGAGGCACATTCTTGTAGAGGTCATACAGGCCGCATGCCATGGAGAAGATGGACACAGCAATGAAGAGGATCCATGTGAGGCGCCGCATCCAGGGGCGGTAGTATAGGCCATAAGTAGGCAAGAAGATAGCCAAACCGGCAGCCCACTCTCGTACAGCTTCAACAGCCTCTCGTTGTTCTGCACAGTTGTGATGACATGTTCAACGCAATTGTGGTCGTAAGTAATGCACACTGGCTGTGGACCCAGGTTTACCTAAGCCTACAGAACAAACAACAGCTCGTCTAGGCAATAGTAACTGTCCACCAGCAGACGCGTCCATCTGTATTGCGAACTGATTGTAAAACATTGACCGGATCTGTATCGTACGCACTGCTTGATTTCCAACATGGGTCCCACAAGACTCATTGCTGTGCTGCCGCATTCATGCACTGCCCTCACAATGCTGAGAATGATGATTTATGTTAAGCAGGCTCGTTCAACCCACATGTAGCAAGTGCACATTGCTCTGGCACCAGCAACCACGTACTGTATTGACACCACTTGTGTCACCATCTGCACCTGCATGTCTTGACTTGGTTGACAATCAGCGGCGGTCAGCGCTGTGGCTGAGCCATTCATGACTCAGCGCAAGCGGTAGCCCGGTCAAAGCAGATGCAGGCCAAAGCGAGTTTCAAGGCATGCAAGTTGTGGTGTGGTGTCAGGAGATTTTTGTAGCTCACGTTGATGGCAGGCCGCAGCACAACAGGCAACGAGGGGTCTGTGAAGCTGAAGGTGACGGTGCGATACTTGAAGACGTGACATGGCACTGTCCAGCTGCAGGTCTCTGGCCACTCCTCTGCCACGCTGTATCTGCCACGCTCTGCTCGCTGCTGCCAGACTGCGGCGCAGCTCCTGTTCAGCTGGGACCTGGCTAGCGTCAGAGAAGGCTGACTCAAACACAGGACTCAAGCCAGCACTGGGCGCCTCTTGCCTGCTGGACACAGCAGAACTAGCATGATTGCTGCTAGCTTGCAGGTACGCCACAGGGCTTGCCGACCAATGGTCTGCTGCCATTTGGGCTGCTGTTCTCGGGCTTGGGGCGGGGACAGCTTACCCACCCCAGCATGCTTCAGACATGACCTCGTGTGGCTGTGCGTCACAGATGGACTGGCTTTAGTCTGAGAATATCTGGGGTCAGAGGCAGCTTCCTGAGAACCTGCTGGAGCGGCTGCTTCAGGCTGTATTGATGACTCAGAGGTGCTTGGCAGGTCTGTTTGCATGGCAGTTGGCTGAGCAGTAGGTAAAGTTTGCTGCTGCACACCTTCTGCTCCCCATTGGACATGGTGATGATGGTGGTGATGTGCCTGTGAGCTGGCTCTACTCAAATGTGCAGGTCGAGGAACCAAAGGAAGGGACATGTCTGGCGAGGAAGCATACGTCCTCAAGGCGGCACGCTTGCTGGCTGTGCTGATTGGCGCTCTGGAGTTGACACGCGCTTCAAGTAGTATTTCTGTGCTTCCTTCATCTGCACAGTGTGAGCAAGGGGTTTCAGTCAACTTTGTGCAGCATGACAGGCACCAGATGTATGCGTGCTCACCGTCAAGAATTGGCGTTTTGTAAGCTTGGCTGCCTCCACGACCACCCTGCCATCAATACATAAGGGATTGTGGTAGTTTAAGCCGCATATGTCTTCCCATTTGATCTCGAATGCCACCACCATGTAGGCGCCAGCCTTGCACGAAGATGTTCTGAAGGGCTCTTGACATTGAGTTGCGACACAAGCCTGAACAGCTTTTTCGACTGAGCCTGCACGATGTTCTAAAGTTTTGTGTGCCAACACAGTACACTACAGCTTGGTGCAACCTGTACATGTTAGTTAGTGGGTCAAGCCTTTCTGCTGTCAAGTGCGGAGCGTACCTGCTGTCCTTTCCAAGGTTCTTCCGACAAGAGCACAAAATTCTGGCTGCTATGCAACACAAGAAATGATAGTGGTCCAGGTTTGGCACTTCTACGCCAAAAGCCCACGGTCAAGTATGAGATGTCAGCTTCCTGATCTGTGAGCGCGTCAGAGGTCTCCTCCAAGCTTGTGGACTGAAGTCCAGGACTGGAAGCGGCCATTATACGCTGAGACGTCTGTCAGCGCGACCTTTTCAGCCAGGAAGTTGGGCTCTCAAGCTGCGATGTCGTGCTGGGCTCACCTGTGACACACATGGGTTGCCTTGTGGATAAAGTGACTCATAACGGAAAAAGCGTGTAGGCTCAGTCCCCAGCCTACACAGGCGATTGAGGGAAAGATAATTGCAGAATTATGCACCTGCATGAATTGAATCATCTGATGCCTATCAGCACCCAAGCTTGAAAGGGTGCACAGCCTGACATGTGCACAGCCTCACCAGGCAGCACTGCTAGAGCATATATTTGAACAATAAATGTGTATAGTATGCTTGAGCACAGAATTGTGCCACCCAGAAGTCCCTTGTGTCAATAGTATAGTAACGCAATACCGATGGCCCCGACCTGCACAAACTTGAATAGCCATTTTTGGGCATGTTAAAGCTTTAAAATGGCTGTTCAAGTTTTGTGCAGGTTGGGGCCATCGGTATTGCGTCACTATACTATTGACACAACATCAGCAACTGTTGAAGGCGCCTGCAACTCGAGTCACCCGTGTATACGTATGAGCATGCTGGTGTCTGATTGTTTGATGTATCAAGCTGCTTTATGCATCATGGCTACCTTGCATGCCGCTACTGTATATATCTTCGGGTCGATTAGTGCCAGTGTGGGAAGTGCCAGGTCAGCCATCGGGCACAAGGATGACCAATGGGAAGATGACTGGCAAAGATGCAATTGATGCCTGGCAAAGATTTACCTCTTACGGTACCTGTGCAGCGCCACACTTCGCGGTTTTGTTGCTCGATAGTTGTTGCTGCTTACATCGTGGCGACCGACAGAGCTTAAGCTGTTTGCCTGTCTTCCCCCAGCCAGCAGCTTTGCTCGTGTTCACAAGATGCTCGGCAAGCATGCCTTGGGGAGCCACTCAACAAGTCAGGCCACTAGACCGGCACTTCAGCTTGCCCGCGTTTCTAGCAAATTTGTCGTCGCCCCCATCAGGCAAACCAGCGGATGTCGATCAGCGGTGCTAGCTTCCAACCAGCACTTTAACTCCCATCAGTCAATCTCATCAGTCAGCGTAGGGTCCACAACGTGCAACAGGCCAGCTCGCGCAGTCCGGCGCAGGGTTGCATCCCGCGCGAGCAACAGTGTTCAAGCTTCATCTACTTCTTCGGCTTCCGAAGCCAAGAGCTCCTTGACACCTGTCCTAGTTGCTGTGGCAATAGCCAGCCTGGGTGCTCTGCTGTTTGGCTTGCATGTTGCCATCGTTAACGGCCTTCAGGATGCTGTGTCAGCAGAGCTTATTTTCTGCTAACACAGGACTGCGAGGAGCTGTAAGCCTGTGTTACTTCTTTGTTTGCGAGCACCGTGTGTGTCTAGTGGCCAAACTCCCTCACTGCCACTTGCCCTTGCAGATGGTGTCCATGGTTCTGGCTGGGGCCACCATTGGCAGTACTTCAGGCAGTGGCCTGGCAGATGGCCTGGGAAGGCGGAAGTCTTTCCTGCTTTCAGCCATCCCCTTGATCTTGGGTAGTGTTCTGTGCGCCACAGCTGGTTCTGCAAATGCCCTTCTAGCCGGGCGTTTCCTTTGTGGCATGGGAATTGGACTCACATCTGCAGTAACACCAGTATACATCTCAGAGGTGAGTGTCCTACCAGCTCCAATGACAAGGGCTTCTGCTAAAAACAGTAACAGCACGTGATTCCACAGTCACTGAGTTACAGTATGAATCGGTTTGACTGGATGCTGTGAAGCGTCAGCCATAGCTGAGTGTTAAAGGAGCTGTGCAGGTAGCACCAACACACTTGCGTGGAACACTGGGGAGTGTGAACCAGTTGGTCATCTGCTTTGGGATATTGGCTGCCTGGTGTGCAACATTGTAATTCCAGCCACGCAGTGGAGAACCATCTTTGGCCTTACCATCATTCCTCCTGTGCTGCTGTTCCTTGGTCAGTCCACTTATGTACCATGTGCTTGACACCAGCTTTGCAGTTACAACCTGTATTTGGGCACTCCCAAGACTTTCATGCAGCTAGAGTTTGTTCTAGTGCGCAAAAACACTTGAACATGCACACACAGCACCTGGTTTTGTGTCATGGCTAGACAGGCTAGCTCTGTGCCAACAGCATGCTCACCTACTGCATCTAATCACCTGTGACAGCGCAAACCATTGTAGCTTCCACTAGCTCTCTGAAATGCAAGGGGGGTGTAGTCTGTGACATGCTTTAATACCCACCATACTGAGCCATCTCCAATCTGTTGGACGTTGGACATCCTGGTCGCCCTCAAACCATTACGCGCATGCAGGAATGTTGGGCCAGCCAGAGAGTCCCAGGTGGCTTGTACAGAAGGACCGCAGGAAGGATGCAGAGGAGAGTGCTCGAAGGCTGTGGGGCAATGAGGGCGCAGCTCAGCTAGGAGAGACCTCCACTTCAGGTGCCCTGTCTTGCTCGCCTTGCATTCATGAAACACCATAGCCGTGTATTGCATGCACTCAGCGTGCCACTGATTGGTGTCAGTTGAGTGTGAGTAGGTTCCACAGCTGTATAGCCTTGCTACCGACTGCCTGTTTGTCTCTTTAGTTATGTTCTGGTATGTGTCCTAGGGCGCCCAGCTGTTGCCCAACACTCAGCTGATTCGATAAGCAAGCTCATGCAAGCAGCATCCGGTGCATGTCAAGTGCATGCATGTGTCGTGCTTGGCCTCTGCTCATGCCAGCAATGTGGGCAACCACCTGCTGCACTGCAGTATGCACACTCTCGCTTTAACGAGCGTGGTTGAAGGGTAATAATCTATCACGGAGTCATCGCTTGAAGGAAAAAGCGGAAAAGCTTTGTTTGTTTGGATTCCTGTTACACAGCATATGTAGTACATATCACATGATGT
>JAYKYS010000174.1:0-60528 GCA_036924285.1 Asterella californica
ACTGTTTAAACCTTCCTCTTCAGCAACCTTTACAGTAACGTCAACTGCAGGAGCCACTGACTCGCGCGGCATTGCCTGAACTGTACTGTGACTGCCATGCAAAGCAGCAAGGGCTGGCTGCAGTGTTTGCCAGAAAGTGAGACTCGAGTTTGTTAGCGTCTTCTGATGACGGAGACTTCCTGTGACGAATCACTGACCTCGAACGCAGCGTTTTGCAGAAAGTTGGGATCGAAGGCAGCAAAGAGAGACCAGTGCCACGAAGACATGCTGCCATCAAGCAGCTAGACCGTGAAACAGCCCCTTGGATACAGACGAATGAATAACAACGTACAGCTTGATTGTCTGCAATGTACTGCATAGGCCATATGCGCTCAGGCTGATCGTGACCTTATATATGCGTCGTTCACGCTACACACCCAGACATGGCTTACGGTCGTAACTGTACCGCTTTACGGTTGTCAGCCTGCATTATCCTAAACTCAGTGGCAGGTGATTGGATGACAACTAGCTGGTACACACATCGCTTCAGATCGCTTTGGGGGCCAAAGCTGTAAGACACACTGCATGTGTTGCGCTTATAATTGCAATCACCTTTAGTGCTGAGTCCGCGTTGCAAAATTTCAAGGTTCAACCCTAACAACTGCCCTTTCTGCTCAAGGAGTGCGGTGCCATGCTATTCAAAGCCCAAGCGCAGCTGCGCAGTTTTGGTTGGACCGGCAGCAACCAACAGTGACAGGCATTGCTCTGGTTGTGGCATCAGAAAGAAGAGAAAAAAGTCTACACCGCTAGGCATCATAGCAGAAGCCTCTGCACCCAACAGCAACCTGGGTGTATGGCATCACAAAGTGCAACCACAAGCAGAAGGAGGACGCCCTGTCTGGGGCGGCACGCTGTTGCCAACACCTCGGATGTGATCAGTTATGGCAACGCAGCATTGTGTACAGCGTTTGAGGCTTGAGTCTAGTCATTGCTTCTCAGCAGACACACCAGACTTAGCTTGAGCATGTGCAATGACAGCCTATGACCCAGTGACATCTGCAACTGAGTACATAAAACAGAAGGCTATCCACCTGAATGAATCTGGAATTTGATTGATCGTTTCTTTCTGCATCTGTTGTAGCCAGAAGAGACCGTCATTGGGCCACAAGCGAGTATTGCACATGCGCAGAGCTGGATTTGGATGAGGAGGTACACCAACAACATCTCTCTGATGCACTCATGTACACTACCAGTGATGTAGCCTATGGTATAAATCATGTACAGCATCTTCTTGATCCGGTGCCCAACTGCAGCACATATGATGAGCTGTAAGTTGAAATACGTAAGACCTACTTCAGAGCAACAGCCTGTCATGCCAGCAGGGCACACAAACTGTGTACAAAAGGTTTTGTGGGTGTTGTAAAGATTGGGATAACACATTGGGGCGTTGAACAGTACTGGATGCTGAACACAATGGGGTGTGACAATGTGATGAGCCTGAAGGACAGGTGGTGAGTGTGACAAACTAAGGTAGACTGCCTTGCATGTTTTGGCTGTTACACTAGCTAGTGGCTTGGAAGAAAATTAGAGCATGCAAGTTATGCAATACAGTGCCCTCAGCCTTAATGACTCCCTTAGTCTCTTACATATGAACTAATGCTCATTACAGAGCTGTGCTAAGCAATTAGCTTGTGCTCTCCCACTGAAGCTTTTCAGGTACATCCTGTCCCTGACTGCACACGCTGTGCACCTTACTGCAGACCTGAGCCCAGACAGTGTCCCTTGCTTCATTCAGAATAGGAGCTGTCTCAATCAAATCTTACTCACTTGAGAGTATCTCAGAGCAGATCTGCCTATTGATCAGCTGATCTTCCCTTTCCTCCCATTGAGTCTTCCCATTGATAATCTACTCAACTGTACAGGACTTAGCACTTATTATAGTCACAGTATCTGGGATGTACTTAGTGGAGCTCTTCAGAGCAACAAGCAACAACTCCTCAAGCAGCACCTGCACTCACTTGCAACTTTCTTCCGCAACAACGTTATCCGTGTGAGCACATGCTTTCGCTTGCTTACACACTCTGGCATCACACATCCCCCAACCAGCTACAGCTTTCCTTGGAAATTGTTAATTGTACGCAATCACTGCAATATCGCTGCAGCTTGCTATAATGGAGACTAGTCTCACTATTGATCGGCGTGTGCAGCAGTTGGAGCACCTCTGCATAGGATATTGTTGTTGTGATGAGGGAAAGCATCATGATGGCTAGGCTATCATAGCTGAAAATACAGAATTTCACAGGCTTGATGCAGATTATGTCTGCTGTTAACTTGTGCACTATGCAAACTATTATTGCAGCTGCTGGACCATTTGACCAAGGGTTTTTCAGCATCGCATGATGAGCAGTTTCCAATATGCTTTGAAAGTCGCAAGACAACACGGCTGTTGCCCTCCAGTGGCTCTAAGCAAATGTATGTTAAATGTGTTTTATATGTTCTGTAAAGCATTCCAAAGCTGCTACATGAGCACATTCATGCTCGATAATATCGAGACGGCTGTGGCCTTGAGTCAATGATGCCTCTGGTACACTCGCCTGCCAGCATCGCTCAATGAAAAGACACCCCCACGGGGTCCCTCATACAACTGTCTACCTGCTGAGTTAAAGCCAATTGGAGTGCCTTGTGCTGCTTGACGCATACTGCTGCCCAAGGAGCTCTGGGTGGGCCTGTAATTGTTGTGACTGCTGTATAATTCAGCTCCCGCAACACCAAGCTTGCAGACAGCTTCAAGCAATTGCATGTAGCTGAAGTGCCCTTCCTGTGCCTTCAAGCCCACATGCCACAGTCAAACAAAAACTTGCATGTACTGATGACATTGCAGCAAGGTATATTACACAAAAATGCAAATGACACCATGAAGCTGACTGTACCTGTGAGGCGGAAGCTGCCCTCTCATGCGCTTCCCTCTCTTCCTGCAAAATGTGCCAAGAGATCAAATAACAACGGTACAAGCTTGCTTGAGACAGACTGTGTATAGCAGAAACATATTCCTATATGCGTCATCTGAACATGACAGCAGACATGCCCATGCTGGCAACAAAACAGCCAATGCCAGAGACATCAAAGACTTGAAGCAGAATGGACATCAAAGCTTGCACGAGGATTTCTGCACCAGACAGCAGCAAGTAACCCACCTTCAGAGCTTCTTTACTGGCTTCAGCCTTCAGTTGAGCATAAGCAGCCATTGCCTATAAAGGGCTGACAACAGTCAACTTCTTATTTAACAGTATAACACAAGCATGATTTTGTGATGTTGAGCAAGGGCATCACTGCTGCAGGGAATGCTATCTACCCTGACTGCAGAGATCAAATACATGGCAAAGTGTGCACTCACGATTCTGCGCAAATCCTCTCTCAACGTCACAACAGCAGGTGAAATACTAATTCCTGGTTGCTGAGCTGAGAAGGCTGTCAGATTGTTCAGCTGCTCAAGGTAGGATTTGTACTTGTCACAAACAATCCTGCACACACCTGCAGCTCTTTAGAACACCAATTCACACTTCCCATGGCATTTGGTAAAGTCCACTGCATTATGCACATGTCTTGCATATAAACCCTGGCACATACAGATCTAGGCCATGCCAATCTTCAGGCAACAGCTTGCTACAGGATACAATGCAAAAAACCTGTAAGCAAAAGTGCTTGTTTCCCTTTGAGTGCAGCAGTAGCTGCAGAAGCAATATGTTCAAATGCAGCCAATAGATGCTCAAGTACAAATGCTTTGACTAACTCTGCAGCTCCATATCAGTGTCTTGTTGTCTTGCAGATGACATGCATCATTGCAGCAACAGCTGCCGCAGCTCGTCATACTGGCTCTACAATATTTCATATCAAGCCACACCTGATTGCAGCTTCAGTTGTCTCCTCATCCAAGACGTCTATGAAGCCTGCTGCCACACTGCTATAGGCCCTGGAAAGTGCTGGTGGCTCCAAAGTTGACACCCTCTGCACGCTGACTGTCAATGTCCTCTGCTACATCTGCACAACAAGGGAACTTACGCAATGCTGCTGCATTCACCACAATAAAAGTGGCGTGCATAGTATACCTTGGTCAGCAATCTCAGTAGCTGACATAGCCAAGGTCAGATACTTGCAATAAGGTGGGACACACCTCAAACGCTAAGTGATAATAGGCATGAGAATGTAACCTTTGCATGTTGGCGACTGTCATGCAAGCGCAACTTTGAGCCAGGCCCAAGTACATTATAGCTTGCGCAAGAGGTGTTGCAAGCACCTCAAAGACAAATTAGAGTGGGTGTCAGCACTGTACCCTCTTCTTCATCACTGACTGGGCTGGAGTCAAGCGCCACCCGAACTTGGAAATCTTTCAGTCTGAATGCACACATCATGCTGCTCTGTGGCTGAATGACGTTTTCTATGATAGCCTTGGCAAGCTTCAGTTGAACCTTCTTCTTGAACTTGTTGGCTTGCACGCTCTCATAGTGCTGTGTGCTTGAGGTATACTCTGAAACATACGCAAGAACAGTCTAAATATCAAGGTCTTAGAGCAGAAATGCAGGTGAAGCTGTGTCAGTTCGCAGTGACCTGATGGTTTTGCAATTGCCTTTTGAAACGCATGCAGATGAAGTCAATACAACGTGCCACAAAACTTGTATGCTGCAGTAATACAAGAGTGAGCACCTTTATAGCAATCCGGCTGCATGTGACACAAGCTTACCGGTCATGATGTCAAAGATGAGACCCTGTATATGCCCAGCAAGCGGATCCAATGGCAATAGCTTTGCTTTACACATAGAGGTGACTTCAACCCAGACAGCATGATCCTGAAATGTGTCCAGAGCACGCCTCATGGCAGCTTTGCAACTTTCCTGACCTAACATGGCCTGCAACAGCAATAGCAACGTCTGCACCCTGAAGTGTACAGGAACGCACACTGACCATCAACAAACTCTTGATTGTTAAAGTTTCCATATGCACAGCAAGCTCTTTACCACCCATGGTTGTTTATACAGATGGCATCTGTTGACGGCCATTCACTGTGGTTTTGTTTGCATACATGTAATCAGGAACAGAACCCCATGTGCTGGGATGTTTGCAATCATATGTGTGATATTGTGATGGCAGACTTGAGAGGCTTGTCGTGCATGCAGATGTGTACGAGTGTCACCATGATACTAGGAAGCCTCAGACCGTCTGCAGACCGGATCTGTGCCCAAAGCCGCTCCACGAAAGCCACATACTGTTCTGCTGGGACTTGCTGAGAAATGCTTGCCATCTCACCACCTACATTTTTGCAATTTTTTACAGGAACGCCCAATATGCACTTCACAGCTTGGTGAAGGAGTCACACCAACCTGTTGTTGTCAGCAACTGATGAAGACCCTTGCATTGATTACTGAACTCTGCTTGTTCATAGACCCTGTTGGGTAGCCCAAAAGACTTCATCTGCACAAGCATAGGCTAGTGAGACATGCCGGCTTTGATGTTTGTGCTGCTGAATGCATTGGAGGCTGAGGACCCGTGTGGACATATCAGCTTTCTGTAGCATGTGTGGTTTTCAAATAAGCAGAACCTGCCCCAAATATCATACTTTGAAGTAGTCAGACAGCATGATGTTGTTTCCATGCTGCGGCAGTGCCTGCCAGATGGCCTCTAAATGCTTCTCGTAGAGCTTGGCTCTTCGCTCACTGTTTTGCTGAACAGGTGGAGGGACATCTCGAATGACAGTCATCAGAGTCGAACGGTGAGGGGTACCACCTGGCTGATTTGCTTCAAGTTTCAGCTTCTCCTGCAGCAAAAGCATGGCAATACGTCGACCTGCACATCAAACGCAAGTCTTGAAGTTGTTGTATGTCATTTCTGGCCACCTGCCTGGATGATGGTCTGTAACAAAGCAAGATTGCCCCCTTGGACCTTCTCAACATCCTTATAGTCTATGTTCAGAAGCAAGGTGTCAGCAGCAGCAAGGGCCATAAGGCTGAACTGCCTTTCAAGGGATGCGTTGTGCATCCGTTCAAAGCCATCACAGCCCTCGATATCAAAAACGAGTGTATGAGAGTCTGCATGCTCTGAACACTGAAGCCAGACGCCATCTGTGACTTTGCCATCCCGATGATCTGAATTTCTGACCTCAAAGGACGTGCCAAACTGCATAAATTCAGCTTGTCTAGGTTGACAATTTTATACAGAAACTTCCTGTGTGACGCTGCATTGCAGCAGCTGCAATGCAGATACTAAACATGCGTCTTCAAAGGATATGGTGATTTATTCTGCAAGCTTTGGCTTCTGAAAGCGTTCGCGAAGAGTAGCGCACCAGTGTGTTGAGTAAGGTACTCTTGCCAGAACCTTGGCTGCCAAGGACGGAGATGACATTGTAGGTCTTTCCAGGGGCTACACGAGCTGCATCTGTCAACGAGCCAAGCAGCAATTGACCGTCTGAGTTTATTACCTGCCGGCACCCAGCCACAGCAATGGCCATCGAGGCTTGCCTCAGTTGCGCGTTGCTATCGGTGCGAATACGCACGAGCAGGTTTGTCAGAGCTCGTGCACAGTAGACGCGCGAATTCCGTGTGACGAGCGCTGATACTGGTAAGTCCTCGCCTGCGTACATCAGCGCTCATAAAGGGCGATTGGAAACTTCAAGGGTGGGATCTGGGGTGGGATGCAAGGGGCCTTTCGAGTCCGCAAACAGCTTGAAGATTATGTCGTCCGGTGTATTTCAAGGTGCTGAGAATGTGCTGATCAAGCGTCTCGTGACGAGAAGCGTCTGGAAAATTGAGTGTTGTCAGTTCATGGCTCTCGAGCAAGACTGACGAACCCAGCCACCAGTTGATTGCAGTTGTAATGGCGTCCCAGTTCCTTCAAGGGCTTGACCGCGAGGCCGAGCATAGACTGCAGAGACTGCTGTCGGAGGATCCGCCTGTGAGTGGCCATCTTTTCACCTCGGCTGGGCTGGTCGACACACACCTGGTGGAACAATGCTTGCAAGAGTCCTTATCTGCAGACCCCGATAGCGGGGACTATTCCCTTATATCAGTCATGGGATCAAACGTCCTCAAGCTTTCAGAGACGGCAGATGCACTGGTGAGACAGTCGAGCTATTCAGTGAAGTCAAGCTCACCTGAGAATAATATTTCTGTGGACTTCTGCAGTTTGGCTCCTGCTTCTGCACAGACGTCAGTCCTGGCGGAAGACAATCCAATATCAGAATTACAGCAGCAGACACTGACAGTTTTGATGGACTGCTGGTCATGACTGTGTCTCCTGCCTCTTCTCCTCAGCACAGCAGAAAACAGGCAGCACTTGCCTTATGTGTGACAGACCTGGTTGTGCTGTGCATTGACGCTCAAGATGCAGCAATTGATCTGAGTGGCTTTGCATCCCTGATTGAGGTATGGCTGTCAGCAGCTGGTTGCTTGAGACAGCACTAATTGGGTGAATGCTATACAGCTCATAGCTGCAAGTCGTAGGATCTGTGTTAAGGCAGGAAGACTTGCTGTCGCCTACCTCATCAAAATACATAGCAAAAGTTCTTGTTTGCTCCAGCTGCTTCTTAAAACTTGAAGCTCATAGGTTTTTGCAATGCTGGAACACTTGTCTCCTCCTTTTCTGCAGGCCAAGTCAATGCTTATCAGCATGCAGCCTGGCGGTTTCACTTCAGCCTTTGGTAAGGACTGCATGTTTTGCACCCCTTTGGTGTTGCTAATGCAAAATGCATCTTGGCCAAGCTCAGATGCATTAGATAAGGAATGGCAGCAAAAGCTCCAAGCATGCTGGGACGCAACTCCCAAAGAGGCTGCAATTCAGCAGGCGGGCATGGAGGGTGTATTCAAGGTTTGTGTCCTCCAATGTGCATAGCAAGACAGGTTACAGCCTGCAAGATAGTGCAAGCAGTGGTCTTGAAACTTTGTGTATCTGGTGTGCTGACTCTGAGCCTCGTCAGATTACTACCCAACAAAATGACTCATGTCACATGCCTACATCACAAAGTTACAATTGCTTTGCTTGCTGATCAATCAGCTGTTAATCAGCATGAGTTTGGTGTACTGCAGATCAGCTATTGTGCTCTGCCAGACAAGCAGGCGAATTGCGACAGCTTTGTGTCACAATGCTCATGGCTCAGGTTCAATCTTGGCTCCACAGGTGGTTAGCTTGCATAAAGTCTTGTCCCATGTTGCCTTTGTATGCTTGTCCAGACATCATCACATGCTGCACATGATGCAGCCTTTCCTGTCATCCTGTGTCTTCTCTTTGCTCTCCAACACTGTGCAAGGGTGCAGCATTCATAGATCATGCACTGATGCAGGTTCTGGCTACCTTCCTGCACTCAAGACATCTAGCGGCATGCCTACAAAACAATACCCAACTTTTGTGGATACTTGCTGGAAGTCTCTGAATGCTGCGCAAACACAGAGTGCAGATGCCTTAGCACGCACCTTCACTGGCCTGTTTCTGGCAAAGCAGGTGAAGCAAAGCTGTTTGCTCACCCTTGCACATTACAGTTTGCCTTGTTCCACCGAAGTATGCAATGCGCATATTAGCATATGCATCAATTGCAGGAAGCAGACATGACCGACCTCTGTCACCAGAAAAGAGCTGCTGAGTTGACAAGGTTCAGCAGCTATCCTGCTTGGACAGCTTTCAAAGAAAGGTGCAAAGCAGAAGTAATACCTACATTCAAGACTGATGTAGAAAAGCTCATCATGTCCTTTGAACAGGGTGAGCGTGCTATGCTTGCTTCCAGAGTTTGACAGATCAAGTGTTGACACAAGCCCAGCTATGCCCCCTCACTCACATCACTGCCATTTGCAGACTTTGCTCAGTCGGCCTCAAAGGACGCAGCAATGCCTGCATCACTCATCAAGGAGCAGACTCTGCAGCTCAGAGCAGCGCTGCTCACCTTGATCAAGTCTGAAGCATTTCAGCCTCAAATGCAAATGTGCTCAAAGAGTGTCCTGATTGCAGCAAGAACGGCTATTGCAAGCAATCAGAGCCCAATTGCACACCAAGCTACGTGAGCCACCTTGATCTTCCAATCACGTGACTACATTACTGGCATTGCTGTCTCATCTCTTCACTATTTTCACACAATTGCACATACTGAAGGTCATGGCCAGTCATGGAACACATTGGTTCACCACACAATGATACTTGATTTCAAGACTGCACTTCAGGCTGCACTTCAGCTTTTGTCACACTCCCATGTTGGCATTGCTGTCATCAGCATGGCATGTTTGGACATACTCTGGTCTGAGGTGCAAGTGATTGCTGGCTGGTAATCACACTATTCAGGACTGCCTGCAGGCTGGAGGCAAAAGCTGTAGAAGACCTCAAGTCTCAGATCCGCTCAAAACGGTTGGAAGGTGCCACGAGCCTTGATCCAGTCTTCCTGCAGCAAGTGGCAAGTCTCAGAGTGCATATCAAGGAGGAGGTATGTCAGATGGCTTTATTTGATGCAGTTTGTGCGCACCTCAAGCTTGGTGTGGTGTTGTCATCTGAAAACGGCTGAGTGGGCTCAGGTCTGACTGTGACATGCTATTTCTGAAGGTTGTCCACAACAGTCACCTTGGGCAAGTCTTTGGCAAGCAATGTTCTTGTCAATGATTGTCACACCTGGTTCAGGAGAGATCAGTGCTCGGCAAGTCTTGGCTAGAGTGACCTGACATGCGCGCGGCCTAATTGCTTGTTGCAGCTCTTGCTGGGATGATGCTGAACATGGGTTTCAGCAACAGTGCTCATGGTGCCATATGCTTGCTTGGGTCTAGCAAGCAAGCTCCCTGCTGAATGAACGTGGTACGCAGGTGCGCCAGGCTGATATCATAGCCACAACAAAGGCCAAGGTGGCTCAGAGACCACAAAGAAAATGTGATGTAAGTTGCCACACTTTGAATCTGAGCCATGTTCCCCTGCTGCTGCAATATTTGCCATGGGCGCTGTCATTGTGCAAGAATGTGCCTCACAATGTTTCAAGCAAATCGGAATGCATCTTTTGCCATACAATATGATTGGCTCCCAGGCTTGGTTGCCCCAGGCTGTTGAAAATCTTTGTGTGCAGTCAAAGATGTGTGCATGCAGGCAAGGGTTGAGCGGCTGCAACAGCAATTTGGCAGGGTGCCACAAGATGATGAATATGAACATACAGACAGTTTTGTGGGCGAGACTGCTGGCTACCCATTGGATTACATGGAAGAGATGGCAGAGAAGCAAAAGCCACAAGTGCTTGCCACATGTGAGGCAGCCGTTGAGGCTTTGAAGAAACTTCCAAATGGTCGGGGGCGAGACATGAGTCAACTGGTCAAGCAGGCGCAAGGCAAAGGAGCATTCAAAGGCGGTGCAGTGAAGAGGTAACAACCTCATGAGGGTTTCCGCAAGCATTCCAATCTGCATTGCACAGCTTGTTATGGTACATCTAACACCCTATGTGACCTGGACAAGAGCCCCTTGCATGCCATCATATGCATGCAATTTAGTGGGGCAAAACCTATGCACAATCTTGCTGCTCAAACTATTGCTTGCTCATCTTGATACAGCAATCCTGCATAAATGTTGTATATATGGATTTTAGCAAGTGTCCCACTCAATAATTGGGCTGATTGATGCTTGTAGGGAACAGCCTCATGTCACTCATGGAGGAGCCAAGGTCTCAGATGCATCCAAAATCAAGATGGCAGCTGGCTTGGCATCTATACTTTTCATGATGCCAAAGCTGCTGCAGATGATTCATGATGACAAGGCAACGCCTCAAGCTGTTTGTCAGCTATTGTTGGACAAGCTGGGTCCACAAATATATGAAGTCTTGAGTGCAGCTTTGCATCGAGAGGATTTCAGGAAATACATTTCCAACGCCTTGGGTCCACTTGCACATACTGCGATTGCTATTGTAGCTGTTGCAGCCTTAGAGCTGGTTTTCGCCTATATTCAGGGTGAGCTTGAAGCAGAACATATTGTATCAGCCTTGAAGACAGTGGGGAAGCAGATTATTCTTCAGTGTTTGACGATTGTCTTCCCGCCGGCAGCCTATATCCCACTGCTTCTGAATGGAGCAGAGATGCTATGGGAGCAACTTCCGCAAACTTTCAGGCTGCAAGTGGCATCTGCCATTGAGAGAGCCGTCGAGTTTCTGGTTGCTGCTCTGCCCCTTGCTTCTACAGCGGTGGGATTTGCCCTGGTTGCTTTTGGCACTAGCACACCTTTCATGGTTGCAACCGTCGGCGCCATTGGAGCTGCAGCTTCAACAGGCACTGCCATTTCCTCTCTCAGCGGAGCAGCAGCAACCAATGCAGCAATGGCATGGCTTGGTGGTGGCTCAATAGCAGCTGGTGGAGGCGGGATGGCTGCTGGTGCAATGGTGATGACAGCAGCAGCAACTGGGGGTGCAGTTATTGCAGTTGGGGGAATAGCATGGCTCGGCTTCCAAGTCTTCAAGAAGGTCACTGCACCTGACAATGTCTCAGAAGCCCTCATTAAGGATGGCCTGATTACTGCTTGATTTGGTGTGATACACTTTGATGAGGATTTGGTTACACATGGTTGCACAAGCTAGTATTTAACGGTTCCGCCTTGCAAAGCATCCTGAAGTAGTACCTCAATGTGCAAGAACAATGTTGAACCAGGTGTGTGTGGCTTTAATCACATTGAGACACAATTTAGCGTTGTCGAAAGGGCGTGCAGTGCAGAGGGCTTTCTGTGCACGAGTTGCATCTTTTGCCAGTCAGGAAGTTTGCGCCAGGTATGTCACAGTGTGCCAAGGTGCAGAAAAGGTGTCTCGAGAAAGGCATAACTGTGGCGCGTGTTATTTTATCAATGTGCAGAAAGTCCTCCGCGTACATGCAAAAACACAAGATTGCAAACAATACGTGCACGTGGGCGTAGCAGCGTTTTGTTTGAGAGCCGTCACAATGGCTGAGATTAGATCACTGTGAAAGCCTTGCATGTGCTGATACATTGCTGACACTGACGTTTGCAAATGTTACTCAAAGCACATGCAGATCCTGCACCAACCAGCATCAATAGGCTACAGGATAGCAAGCAACCGGAAGTGCAAGGAGACTGTGGCAGCATACACGAAAATAGAGCTAGCAGACAGTTGAGGCTGGGTCAATATGGTATTAACAATAGCATAGAGTCAGCATAAAGTGATCATGAAGCTAGCTTGTACATCATGACCAAGAACAGAAACTTGATGTTATGGACGTACTCGCACACACAAGCTCCAGAAGCTTTGTTCATATTCCAAAGGAGCGACAGTGCTGACCCTGTGTGAGCATTGAGCCAAGAAAGTGAAGAGCTGACACCGTCCTTTTGTATGCAATTGTCATCATGCAGGACAACAGTGCAGGCAAAATGACCCTACGTCAGTTACGGTCAGCAGTGTTGCGCACTGGTGACCCAACCTACTGCAACAACACTGCCATGCCTTGTCGGAATTTTATCTTTTGCATGCCTAACAGCGCAATACTACAGTGCTTTGCATGCAGCCATGTTTGTATGCATGCATACCTGAAGTGCAGCAGATGCTGTCCTCACAACCAGAGCTGCACATTTAACAACTGTGGGCAATGTGTAAGTGAATTTTATCACACGGTTTGCACGCAGACTTGGTGAAAGGCATGTGATACCTAAATGGTTGCACCAGACATTCAAATGCACCTGCTGCCACAGTGCTGTGAATGGCAGTAGGTGATAGATCACCATTTCTGTTGTTTGACTGCCGCAGTGCTATGCATATGCACAAGCTGCACTTTGATGCAACATGCAGTCAGCGAACAGGCAGTCAGTGCCATTCTGAGTCCAGCCTAGATTGATCCACGTAAGAAGGACGCAAAGCTGTGGTTGCAAGGTGGAACCGGTTCATGCATCAGCCAAGCAAGCAGATGAAGTAATATTGACTTGTCATTTTGACGCAACAGAATTGGCATAAGTGCATGCGCTTCTTCTGCCATGCAGCGCTCCCCAGTTCACTTGGCATTTGATTTGACAAAAGTGCGTTTACGACTTTGCGTACATGCATATGCCTGTATGCAAGGAAGGCAGACATAGTCTGTGCAACACAGAGCAGCGGCACATGTCAAGGACTGGCAGATAAATAATTATATTTCGCATATTGGTTGAATGTCATTACTGATGCACGTGGTTTGCGTGGCTCTCCGCAGTTCTGTTTTTTGATTGCATTCGTTACTTAGGTATTGTTTGTCACCAGCTGGTGTCGGAAAAGATCTCATTGATAGAAGTTGGGTCATACATTTCTTTTTGACTGACACCGTTACAGTATATTCGGTGATGTCCTATGTAACGCAAAACTACTTCCCTTGGGATTGGATCCAAGGACGTTTCCCACGTATGTGGGCATTGAACTGCGTGGTCATAGAAGGTAAAAATTAGACTTAACTAGCAGATGGTCATCACACAACTGCTGGGCCAATGATGAGCACTGCTTGGACACATACTTAGCTGACTGCCCTCAATCATTAAATACACACAGGCACGACACCTTGAAGCTGCATCAATGCCGTTTTGATGCAGACCTGAACCTCCTGCATGAATACTTGACGGAGCATTTGCATGTGGGTGTCTTCTATGTTTTGCTGCCATGAAGGCCGTCTATGGCTTCCCCCAGCTTGTCAACCCAGCTTGTCAACGACATTGCCAGCAACCATGGAAGGCTTGTGAACCGCAAAAGATAGCTCAGCAGCCACTCTGGCAATAGGCCCCCCACGCAGCTAGCATGAGGGGGGGCAGGCCCCCTGGAAACTTGAACGGGTCCTCCACTCGGTCCTTACAGAGTCCAGGCTAGGAGTGTTGCAATGGCACCAGTCATGACATCACCCTGCAGCACCATACTCCACTACTCTAGCAGCAATGTCAATTTGCCTTCCTTTACTTTGCACTCCTTCCCTGTGCCCACATGCAGCGTGCTCATCAGCGACAGCAGCAGCACACAACTCACACACAAGCCAAGCAATGACCTAAACAATCAACAGCTTACAAATCTTTCAACTCATCAGAAATTGAGGTTTCCAGCAATTCTTTGTCAAAACTGCATGGCCTGGCAGGTCAGAGGTGGGTGCTCAGCTTGGGGGAAATGACTTAAGCCTAGGGTCAAAGCACCTAGTAGACATCAATGGTCTCTGACAAAAATGAGCAGTTGTCAGAAGGAATGATGAACAAGCAGCAGACTGCGTTCTAAATGAGCCAGTATGGCTAGGGCACTGGCTTGACTATTTGTAAGGATGCAGGGTTCAAGGAGGGTTGAGATCTGCCATTGAATTGCTTGATGCTCATTTGAGGCCATCTAGGGTAGACCCTGGCTAAGCTATTCAAGCATTGACTTATCTACCATTGTCTACTGTTTGTTGAGACAGCGCGTGCCCCCAGGCCAAGCACATACCACATGACAATGGCTAGCAATATAACAATGTACCAGTGACAAAATATCTTGACAAAGACGAAAGAGTCTTTGGGTCTGGCCCGCGAAGGGCACAGTTTGAGAAGCTTAGTGACGGTCGGCCATTGTGGCTGACAGCCAGTCCGCTCTATGACTGTGAGAGACCTGGGGAAGGAAAACCAGGGCCACTGGAGAGCAAGCTTGCCAAGGCAAAGTAAATGCTGCAGAGCTACAGTCACAGTCTATGTCCCTAAACAGAGCTACGGTCACAGACGTGTAACCCCTGTGCATCAGGTAAGGGCCAGGAGACACAGTACACCTGATAGGAAGGAAAGAAATGTGTTAAACATAAAGCATGGATTTAATACGCAATGTCTGCAGGAAATTTTCAATCCTGAGACACACAGGAAGTCAGTTATTTTGCATTGATAAGCTGTGTGTCTTCCACAACCACTGATGTGTAGAAAGAAACAGAGCTTGCATAAGTGTGCGGCCCACTAAGTTTATTAGTAAGTATGCTTCTGTGCTATGAGATCAACAAAATAACAAAGAAGTGTGCATTTGCAGCCAGGCTCAGGACTTGGCTGTGTTGTGAAGCGCCCATCACTTCTGTCTGCAGCAAGAGAAATGGCTGTTGCCCCACTACTCAACTCCTGACGTCAAACTTGTTTATGCTTGTTGCACCTTGATGCTAATGGCATGTATCAGCTCGCTGTACTCTCAACACTTTCTGCTCTACGGCCACCACTGCAAACAGCAAACATACAGTATCACATTTGCCCTTTGCAGTGCTGGACTCAAAGCAGAATGTGTGGGGAGTCCAGTGTGCAGCAAACCACTGATGCCAAGAGGGAGCACAGACAGCCATCACAACCTGTCCTGGTAAAACAAAAAGCTGCCATTTGGTGTATGTTCCAGGCATGCAGGGTGCTCTGCAAGTTCCCTGCAGGTGCTGATTGCGTCAGCACCTACAAGCAACTACAGACTACCCCTGCATGCAGGGGCACATTGAAAAAGCACAGCCTGTTGTTGTGCGGGACAGGTTGTGATGATCGATAGCATTTTGCTGTGATGCTGCAGGTGTGACAGCACATGTGGGTGCCATACAGGTTGGGATTGCAATGTTGGGTGCCAGACACAGATGGGTGTGATGATGTGATGAGCAAGAAGCCAGACTGGGGGCGATGACTGCAGTGGTGATAGGCGTGCAGCTTAGCTGCATGGCCAGGGAGAAGAAGGTCACACCTGCATCCTTCCTCCCAAACAAGCACTCTGGCTATACCCCCACTCCAGTTCCCAGGTGGAAGCAGGTGGGTATATCATGTCTTGGGTGTCACCTATTGTGACATCTCACAGGTGTCACTTTATGCACCTCTCTTCATAGGTGGCCAGTACAGCAGATGTGGAAGCAAAGTTCCGCAAGCTTGGGCAGTCTGGTGAGTAACGCTGACCTGCAACAAGCAAGCTAAGCCTTAGCATAGAAGGTGCTAGGAAGACAGCCGCACAATAAGATGCTGCAGCATTGAGGCTCCATCATATTGACATGTGCCATCAGAGGCGCATATCTGCATACATGCATGCATGATAATGACAGGGGTTTCATGCATGATATGCCTCACATGATGCATTGCGTGATATACATTGCATTGCCAAAGGTGCAACGTTGGAGTTGATCGGTGAGGCCTACCTCGCGGTTGATAGCTTCATTAGAACAAGGCGGCATTGCATGTAGTTGAGCATGCGAGGCTGTACAATGTTGCTTGAGCAGGTGAGGTTGCAGGCTGTTTCTGCTTGCAGAGAAACCACCCAGCTTCAGCGGCATACCCATCAAAGGTATGCATCAATTTGTCCAAAGGCTGCAATAAACACCAGGCAATGCGATACCACATCAGCTGGTAAGCCTGATAGCAGGGTGACCTGATTTGGTAGGCAAAATCACACCCATGTCAGACCTGTAGGCACACACGGGTTTCATTTCAGAGGTTCGTCACCTGTGGCTGTGGCTGTGGAGCGGTCACCTCGAAGCAGCAAACATTGCAGATCAGATCTGAACGAGCAACACTGACCATGCTGCTGCATTCGGCCACATACGTTCGCTCTTTTGCTATACCAGGCGCTAATGTTCATCCTGCCGGTGCCACCTCTCCCTAGTCGCCAAGGTTACATATGAATGGACATCCACCTGCCGGTTTAGATCTGCATCAGTGACACGGGTGTAGGTCTGCGCACACACAAATGCCACAGTTGAGGGTGGGGCATCTGCTGCAATATAGACGTATCACACACATCGAGCGTGAGAGAACGCACCTTGCTCTTAGTCTTGCAGATGCGTAGATCGGCACGGTTTCTCAAGACAGCAACACCAGTCACTGCACTCGGTTTGCAATGTCTCGCTACTTCGACACACCAAATATTGCATTCGGGATTGCATGCGGATTGCCGGTAACAGCGTTATTCCCGCTTGCAGGACCAGTTGCAGCGCCATGCAAAGCAAAGCTACGAAAGGGATACTCGCATAACGCTGCAGCTCAGCGCTGGGCGTGCAACTCCGTAATTACGAACTGGTAGCTGATGCGGTGATCGCAATACCGTATTAGGTCTCTGCCAAAGACAAACGAGTACGATATTTCATGATTTTGCATCGAACATACTGAGGCAGAACATGACTTCACGCCAGAACAATGTATACCTGATCATGTATCCTCCACAGCTTGCTCATGTGATTTAATACGTTACTTGAGTTCCCTTCTAGTAGTACTTCGACTTTGACAACGCCTGCCAGCAAAGCACAGATACATAGTGCAGTCCAGAGCATGTTGCTGTCATCCAAGCACTAGTGTAACTTGGGCAGCCTGAATCAGTGACTGCAACAGCTGTATGATAGTGTCACGTGCACGAATTGCATAACAAGCTATCGCTGTAGCAAATATGCCACATGGCAGACATGACATTGCTGTCAAGTAAAAGCAGTTGCAGCCAAACACAGGGTGCATTACTGCAGCTGTTCTTGCGTGATGGTGCAGAGCCCCTTTTCAGCGCCTTTGCACAGAAAAGCATGGGCCAGCCGAATTTTTGCCAGTGCTCGCTGACTTGTCAAATTATCTGCAGCACCAGCTGATTCTCCAGTACACGCCAGAGGCAGCAAGGGCGCTGCCAAGTTGCACTCAATGTGATACTGCCAAAGATACAGCTGAAGCTGTTGCTGCAATCTGCATCCATCAGTCCATATGCTTGCTCATGAATATCAAGGTACCACACAGCATGTCCACCATACATCAGTGGTTCCGGACGCATGACAGCATAACAATTAGTGTCATACGTTGGGGTTTGCAGGCACTGCCCTATGTCCATGCAGAGTGCTCGATAGCAATGCACACCTGGAAATTGTTTGCAGCTGCACAGGGTCTGTGTACTGCATTGTCAAAGGTGCACCCTCATTATGGCCAGAAGGAGGAATCAGGACATTCTGAGGATGCTGAGCTGATATTTCATGGGTCACACCACCGTGTGGAATCTGCTTAAGTCCTGCCCAGCACTCTGTGGGCAGCCAAGCTTCTGCTGGCTTATCAACCCTGCTGCCTGCAGTAGGTCACATGCAAGCTGCAGCCCACACTGGCCTAGGGCTGTTTCAAGGCTAGGCATGACGTGAAAGGCACCCTCTGATACACTCATCATGCACCGAGTCAGCAGTCCTCTCCTTCAAAATAAATCAGCATACTGCATAGGAGGTTGCAGCACAAAACAAACAATCCGATGCTCACATGCATTTTGAGCATAAAGGCTGTACACAGGGTTTTGTGTCTACTTGCCTGGCAGCACACTTGAAAGCTGGAGTTTGTGCCCTGACACAACACAAAGGCGTGTTTTTGCTATGTGCAAAGCCAGGTGTAAGCAAGTCTGATGCGAAATGAAGCATATTCCTGACCTGAGGAGGACTGCGGCTTGTTGATGTCAGCTTGCTTGGCATTGTAGCACCAGTCTCAGAAGGAGGACAAAGCGCATGGCTCTGTTTCGCCAGCGCATGACAGCATCAGGGTCCCCAGCAGAGGTCCGAAACAGTGCATGGTACTCCTGCTGAATCTGTGCAGCATGATGTACCTTTTCACAGCATGCCCTGCACTGCTGTTTATGATCCTGATTGGGACCATATATGGTAATGCTAAAAATCAGACCATGGTAACTCAATGATGTAGACACTCCAACAAATGCCGTTCTGCACCACAAGCTGCCATGTACAAACAACGCAACTGACAGCTGAGCCATATGAGCCAGTAGTTTGCAGCTGCTTAGCGCTAGGTGAGGCTGAGAAAGGCATCTGTGCATTTTGTAGCCAGACCCTGCTGTACACATGCAAGATTGAGATGTCAACTCAGCTGGTTCTTACTGAGATTGTGTCACCCAAAAGGCCATTGAACATGCAAGACATGTCGGCAGTCAGGTAAGGTGGCTGCACCTCCTTCCAGAGCAGCGTGATGTCTTGCCATTGCTCTTCCTCCGACCCACTGCTGTTGGTCTGCCCTCCTGCGTGGGCCTGCAGCTGGCTGGACAAGCGCTGCATGAGCAGCAGCTGGGCCTCCACCAAGGCGCTGTGCCTCAGCCAGCTGCACACATTCACAAAACTAGCTCAGATGACATGACGAGGCGTTGGGGAGAGCATACTGTTTCAGGTACTTTGAGGAACCTGGCTCTGAGACAAGCCTGAGATGACACCCAGACCGAAGTGTACCTTGATTGTCAGGAGCGCAACTTGCAGCAATATGATGTTTGCCACAGCGAGAGGCACTGCAACTAGTTGCTGCAGTGGCAATGCAGTCACGACGGCAATAGACGCCATGGTCTAGTCGGCTCAATTTGCATCAGGATTTTGTGGCAGAAGGTGCTGTTAGGAGAAAGCTCCCATAACATCTCAACCTGCAACTTCACTGGTGAATTAAGCAAAAAGCTCAGGTGCTGGCATCAGGCACAGGCAGCTCTGATCCAAAGCTCACTTCTGTGAATCAGGATCGGCCCAGCTTTGGAGCACATCTGCAGTGGCACCTGCTTGAGCATCATTTGGACAGAGGATAGCCTGAAATGCTGCGCCAGCCTCAGAAATGGAGCTCATACATTCATTGTAGGTGTCTTCCAGGTTGACGTAGGGCGCTTGGCAGCTTGAAGGGGCAGCCTTGCTAGAACCAGCTGCTGACTGTGCATGCTGGCGTGTGACAGGCTGCCTGTAACACAGGTCATCAGCAGCACATGGCTCAGCATGACCCACCGTGATCGTTACCAGACAGAGGACTCAGCTTAACGAAGCCACTGCTGCTTGCTAGGATGGAGGCATTGCCTTGGAAATGCTTACTGCACCATACTCCATGATCACACCCACAGTGTATGCTGTCACTCAGGTCACAGCTCCCATACTGGGCAAAGGTTGCATCTGAAGCCCACATGCTTGAACACAAATCGACACCGTGTTCAATTGCATGTCTCGCACAAGCAGCTCTACTTGCCCAGAGGTTGAGCATTTAGCAAGGCATGTAAGCAAACTTGTCTGCGGGGTAAAGTCTGGCGAGCAGAACCGAACCTGAGAGCATTCAGGGCCTCAGTGAATTTTGCTGGAAGCTGCAATGGTACAGGACGCCTGGACGCCTCCTTGCTTGTGTCTGACTGTACCTTCTTTGCTGTTGCCCTTGCCTGATGCCGACATTTTGTCCGGAAGCAGCTTCTCAGGCAGTTGCTGTCTAGCTTGCTGTGCACTTAGCAGCTGAAACTTGCTTGATGGGCGAGCTGGGTGACGGTGCCTGCTGCTGATGCTGCCATCTGTGCCAATTGTCTGTGTATGAGGCTTTGTGACGGGGTCATGTCTGGAGGCAGATGTGTTCAGGTGTGTGGTGTGGGAGGGTGCAGCTAACCGTGTTGACTGTCCAGGTTGGATTGATGATAGATGAGGCCTGTTGGCTGGTTGTGCTTTGGGCTGACCCCTGATGGCCCTGGCTTGCGCTAAAACAGCTTGCAGCTTGTCATGTGGTGCAGCTGCTGCTGGAGCTGCAGCCAAATCTGAGGTGGCAGCAGTAGATGCAGGTGCACCTGCTTTCAACAGGGAATCTTGCAGCTTTGTTTAACACGGCATTGCTTGCAAGGCAGCCTGTTCAGTCCTTTTGCCACACAACATGGTTTGACTGGCATACTGCTGGGTTCTTCCTGCTGCGTATCGTGCGTCTCAAAGCTGTTTGACATCTGAAGCTCAAGGTCCCTGAGTATCCGCGTGTCAGCTTGGGCAGCATACTCAGCCCGTGCGACTTCTTCGCAAATGGTGATGTAGGTCTGCAAGAGATCCGATTCACATAAAGGATGGTCGTAGCCGGCGTCAACGGGGACAACAGGGGATCAGCACTTATAGCAACACTGGCTGCAGCACTCTCGAGTTGCTACCTGTCCCAAGAAGTTGTTCAAATGTTGCAGTGTCGCTTGCAGATCAGCGGGTTCTGTATGTTGTGACATGGGACACTTCTTGTTTTGTGCGGGAGTGATCACTACATCCGATGTTCACCGTCTTAGCGTTGCCGGTCGGTCTGCCAGGGCAGATACTTCTAGACAGAGTAGAGATGGAGACGAACTGTGCGGTAAGATGACACTGACCATACAGCAGTTCTGTCCGCGTTCTGCAAGGTCAAAGTCTAGTCAACGTACGCGTTGGGGTCAACCAACTCGCATTCTTGTTTGTGCCGAGGGCGCCTGCAGCACGCGCATAAATGGACAGGCGATGCGCCGTCCGTGATTGGCTGAGCGATTGTTGCAACTCGACCAGGCTACAGAGAGCATAGAGCTCAGCTATGCTGGCCGCTTCGAGCTGAGCAATCGCCGTTCTGTTTGGTGTCTTTGCTGGTGCTTGTTGCTCGCTATGCCATGTGCTGCGGCTGTACACTGTGCTAGCAAAAGAAGTTTTGCCCAGTTCCTCAGGTTTGTCAAGCTGACAGAGACCCTGGACTATATAATGTGCTGAAGTTGCAGTGAATTCATGACAGGTCAGATATTTCTACATGATATTGTACCAGCTGATGTGAGAGCCCTTGCACAACTTATACCAGAGAGCTTGACCATTTTTGTCGTTTGTAATGAGGGTGCAGTCTATGTGGACATCCTTGCTGCTGGCAACACAGCCTTCTGCCAGCCTACGTTTAACGCTCTTGATGTTGCTGATGAAGCACTCAAACACTCAATGAAAGCAGGTTGAGAAGCTTCCCATTTACGCCAATGGGAGAGCCTTGCTGTGTTGTGCAACCCTATCCAGGACTTCTGAAACAGGTCTCAAAGGCTGAGTTGGCAAACAGGTTTCAAGAGGAGCGGAAGAAAAAGCAGAAACCCAATCATGTGTAGCCAGAAGCTGCTCTCAAGAAGTCACTCTGAGCCTACCTGGGTGTTGGTGGTGTCACACAGTTTTGCCATATATATTGGATATACCATGACAATCTTGAGACAAATGTTGACACTGATTCAGGAGCATGTCCTATATGCATTGGGTAGGCTAATCCAGCTCATACCTTGAGATACCTGAGCAACAAGTTCAACTGGTCTCTGGCAAGTACAGAAAAGCTATTGCTGGGCGTGACAAATTTTTCAGGTAGTGCAGTTGTGCAGCAGACTGCTAATCAATGTGCCATCAGGATCCTCAAATTCGCTCCCTCGTCCCCAATCTAAACAGAATGTTTTCAGGGAGCTCGTGGGGTGACGAGGCTTGTCAGTAGGCAAAGCTATCCTGTGTGACCACTGATTTCTTCTGTGTCAGCGTACTGCGAGTACGTTCATGAAGCTCGGCGAGGCCAAGTAGAGGTCTGCTGAGACGAGACACACGCTTTCCCTCTCGTTACTTCAGGCTACAGAGATCTCTGTCAGGTGCGGGTCTTGGGGTCTCGCCTCTTTGCATGCTTTGAAATACACAAGCTGGGCTTTGTCCAGTACGCCGGTACCATCTGTAGCTGCAAGAGTATGCTTTTGTCTGGCTCCGAGGTTGGTGACGGTTGATATGCACGGCGGAAAGTCTGCAGCCTGCGGACCATCATGCAGCCGCGCAGTTGCTTTTCCTACGTGGTCGCCGACTGAATTGATGTTGTTCTGCAGGATGGTCCGGCTAGGCATCTGGTCGAGTCCCTCCCCCATGTCTGCTTTTGCCAAGATCACCGGTCCAAACATGAAACAAGAACAAGTGATTTTACACTAGCTTTTCGCCCGTTCTCTTCCGGTCACTAGCTTTCCCTTACTGACCACCTGCTCTGTTCGACAGAAAACAGACATGGATGTCCAGGAGGGGGCGGATACCACTACCAGTAGCAGCGAACAAAGGTAAGAATCAACACCTCACCAAGTCTGTGCTGTCCTTGTTGCAAGTCAAAGCCCTCAGTGACACAGCAGACATTATTGCCTGCAGCAGTAGCAGCTTAACAGGCTCAGCTTTTGAGCCAGCTGGTGATATAGCTGACAGAGGAGAGCGAGATAATCACCTCAGACTCTGGCTTACAGAACAGCATGCAAGATGAGGACTGGGAAGATCTGGCTGACACAAAGGTCTGAGACACAACAGCTCAATGATGCCATGTGCGTTGAAGTTCCAAGGTGAATAGCTGTGGGCTTGCGTTGCAGATGACACCAAATTCCAGCATCCATATCTTGGCCAAGTCAGCAGAAAACATTCCTGCCAACCTACAAACTGGAGGTAATGACTGGGTGGATCTGAAGGAAAGACCTGTTGAGGACCAAGCTGATGCTGTCACCAAGGACGGCAAGGCTGCTGCCCGAGCAGACAAGGTGCAGCATGAAGTTGCAGCCCTGAAAATGGCTCAAGGTCTCCTGAAAGGTGTGCTGTCGCTCGGATATTTTGTCGCATTTCAGCACCTTTACCTGAGCCTTAAGTAGTGTGTATCAGTCAGTCTGCAACCATGCAACATCAGGTTGGGATGGGCAGAAGGTTCACTTTTTGTTTTGTTTGGGCAGTTTGACAGCAGGTACAAAATTGGCTGGATTTGATAGCATAGCAGGGAAGTTGATACCTGGTTTGCAGGAGAACTGGATGCTACAAAGGCTAATGCTGCTACACTGGTGGCACAATTGCAGGTGGAGACAGCCGACAAGCAGCAGCTGAGTAGTAAACTGGCAGACTCTGAGAGCGTCAAGAATGAGCTTGAGGCCAAGGTGGGTCGACAGTCACACCTGTCCCTGCTTGGCAACTGCTTTTCTGCAGGCAACCTGACTAGCAGCATATCAGCCAATCAGATACCTGTTTTGGGCATCTCTGCAAACTGCTTATTCACACAACACAGTCTGTTAGCTGTCCACAGTGTTTTTGCTGTACCAGATGGACAGCATGGGTCTTGACACGTGAAGGCCTGATTGAGTCTCTGTATCGTGCTTTGTCTAGATTTGCCAGCTTTCACATATGCATCAGGGGATACCCTGTATACACAGCTTTGTGGCATTTTGCTGCAGATTGCTGCCTTGATGAAAGACAAGGCTGCCCTGGAGGCTAGGGTCACACAGGCTGCTGCTACGCCTCCAGCAAAGACTTCAAGCACATTGAAACCCTGCCCAAGTACTGCTGCAAGGCCTGTGGGTGAGTTCACACCTGTGCTATGTTAAACTTGAGATGTGCTCAAGCATGTGTAGCTCATACTGCCTAGCCCCGCGTGTAGATTATGTAGGTTTGTCCTTGTTTTTTCAGCTTGCTGTTTCAACTGTATTGTTGCTCAGTGCTGCACCGCATCAGTCAGGATAGGAGCTCATTGTCCAGTTGAGCTGAGTCAGGATAAAATCTGTCATAGCATTTGCTTTCAGACTGCCTTGTTCGACAACATTGGAAAAGGCTCATGCTTCAAACACGTGCCCAATCACATGCAAGGCGATGATGGTCAGCACCTCAACATGACAATTGAACAGGAGCAATCTTGCAACATCCACCCACACACAGACATCACAGTCCCAGAACTGCTAGACACAGGGAGATGCACCTGTATTAATGGTTATCATCAGCTTGCATGTGATTTCAGTTGCTGCATCAGTTCCGGTTTTTCTGGGGCTCAATGGTTTGCTGTGACATCCCTTTTCTGGAGTGCACCTTGGATGAGTTTACTGCAGCTGCAGACTGTACTCCAGTCTGCACTGACAATGTTTTTCTGTCTTACATGGCTCAAGTCATGTCAGTGACGTTTGCACCATGATCAGCACATTGCAGCAACCAGGCCTCAATATGGTATGGTACCCAGCCTTGTTAACAGTTTTGCTTTGGAGGCTGAAGGTTTGCGACTACTGCAGAGTGGACATTGCGTCAGCCAAGGTTGTCATGTGGAGCGACTGCAAGATGGGCAGGAGCAATGAGTCAGGAATGCTGTTTGGTGCGACCGTCAATGCTGAGAGGTGAGCTTCAGCCGTGTAGGCCAGTGCTTCAGATGTGACCCTCTGCTTCTCAGGAGGCATACCCATCAGCTCCACAGCACACACACACACATGATCAAAATCCACTGACTATTGGGTGCTGGCCCTTCTTCTGGTCTACTGGACCTCACTTGACCAGGAAGGTCTGCTGCAGCCATTAGTTGCAACAAGCCTGCAGGTGGCGTAAGGTCAAAGATCTGGGAGACCAGAGAAACAGCCGGGGCACCACCATTAGTCAGTTGCTCAATGTATGTAATGTTGTGGAGCTGTTGAGTTTGCCTGCTAAGACACGGCCAAGTTGGGAGACATGAGTATGTGCAGGCCACATGGTGACTCTGAATAACAGAATTAAGGAACCAGAGGCAGAGCAAGCACTCATCATCCCATGCTGCCATTGCGCAATTTATACGTTGTTCTGCCGTTCTGTCCCTTGCATGAGAGACTGGGTCTGAAGATGCACACTGCCTTTTCTTCATGCCTTGGTTGATTTTGACGCACAGGACCGGCAAGGTGACTGTGACTCACTTGGCCACTGGTGACTATGAGGTGCAAGATGTGAAGTGCCAGAAGTGCAGCATTGGCTTGGGATGGACTTACCTCAAGGCCTTTACTGAGGTTGGCATTCAACTCATAGCTTCCTCCTGTACCTGATTGCAAGCAACAATGGTTGCAGTTATCCAAAGATGTGCTGGGGAGTTTTTCCTCCTGCATGCACTGACTGACAGTCATCTTGACACAGACAAATTTTGCTATCCTGTAGTGCCAGGTCCTGGACATCACTCCTGACACTCTGCATGCTGGTGGCCATGCAGAAGAACAAGTTCAAGGAGGGCAGTACTATCCTGTACAAGCGCCTATTGGCACCTGTGTCAAAGTAAGCGCTTCCCGGAGTCCTGATGATTGAGAACAATTGGTTTTGCCACTTGTCACCTTTTTTCTGCAGCATTCTATACCATATTGTAGTCTGCTGAGGAGCAACGGTCTGGCCTGCTGGGCTCGACTGTGTACATTAGCCGACAGGGAGCACAGCTCTTCCTGCTGGAAGATACATATGTATATCCGTATTCTGACCGGCATCCATTTGGTGAATGTAGACCACCTCTTTGCTCAGTATCTGTAGGGCTTTCTTGGCTTTTGCATGTATGTTGTCTGCTGGTTCTTCTCCAGCTGTATCAAGCTAGCATGGCACTTATCAATTTGCGTGTTGAGACAGACTGAGTATATTTGCTGCTTTGTGCAGCAAGTTCTGGTGTTTTTGTGTACTCATGTACATTTTGTATCAATATCGTACTTCTGAATTTTATCGTGTAAAAACAATGACAGTGATCAAGCTCTGGCAAGTTCGCTTATGTGCTTTGCTACAGATGTACTGTTTGGGAAGAACTGACGGACTGCACTCAGCTGAGTTGAACTTCTCATAAAACTAATATCGAAATTAAAGCGTAGATCAGGCAAGCGTATCATTCAATGCATAGAAGGCAACAACACAAGCAGATCTTGTTCTCGTAGTACTTGTGTCTGGCTAATGCTCAGCTCGGCTCACCTCACATGTCATTTAGGTCAGCTCAAGAAGTCAGTTACAAACTGATCAGCTGACTGCAGTACCTGTAGAAGTAAGTTGTCTGGCGTTACAGACGTTTTGATAACGCTCCAGTTCGGGCCCGTTGCACTTGGTCCTGTCCCGCAGACTGTGCTGCCGGAGAATCGCCCTTTGTATTTTGCTGCGCCCAACATCATTTTATGCTGTAAGTATCTGTCAGGCCGGCTGCTGCCCCTGGCACACCTCAGCCGGTCAAGTGCAGCGGGGTTTCTGATCGTTTCAAACGGCGTGTCAGTCAACGTCTGTCGACATCAACATCTCATGCGCGTATGTAGCACCAGCTTGACCGCTGAGACCGACTTCAGCTTGCATGGTAAACGTAGCGCCATAAGGAGTCTGTGGCCCACGGCATTGCTGAAAGGCCTACAGCAGCGGACGGTTCAGCGCAATACCTCTGCTTGGTGCTCGCCTCATGTGTCCGGAAGGCGTTCACTGAATACTGCGCTGGTCGCGAAAGCAGCGCCTGCAGCGCGGTCAAATCACCCCACTTTTAAGCTTGCAGCAGATACAGTCTTGGTTGTTGAGTCAAAAACAAAAGCCAACAAGATTCAGAAGTTCTTGGGACAAAGCTACAAGGTTACACTGCTGCTAGACTCAGTCATTCCTGTCACTTCCCAAACCTGAGAACTGAACAACGACCTGGTTTTTGCCCAGTCATGTAAGCACTTGCATCTCTGTTCAGGTCCTGGAAAGCCAAGGCCACATCAGAGACCTCGCTGCCAAATCTGGCTCCGTGGACACCGCTGACGACTTCAAAATGACCTGGAGCGTTGAAGAGCGTGCTCAAGTGCGGCTGGACAGGATCAAGCAGGAGCTCCAACAAGATGGCATCAAGCGGTTGGTGTTGGCTACTGACCCGGACCGAGAGGGGGAAGCCATAGCTTGGCATCTTCAAGATGTGCTCCAGGTGCAGTTCTGCCTGATAGTCTGCAGCTGAACATCTTTTAGCATCCTAGTCTGTTTGCTGTCATCTGCCCTATGTTTTAAGCACTGGGTGCGCTGTTGCCTTTGTGTTCAGCCACCAGTTGTACTGCTCGTACACCTCTGGGCATTACAGATGACACGTTGAGGCGTGTATGGTAGTCAAAGCCACACACTAGAGCGCAGTCAAAGAACTGCTGGCTTGACTGTTGTGTAGGAGGTGCTGCAAGGGAAAAGGGTCGAGCGCGATCACCTTTACGGAGGTGACGCAGAAAGCTGTTGAGAGGGCGTTGGCAAGCCCCAGGCAGATTGACAGCAACCTGGTTGATGCATATAGGGCACGACGTGCCTTGGACTATCTCATGGGCTACAATTTGTCGCCCATTTTGTGGCGCAAACTTGGTGGTGCCAAGTCTGCCGGTACTCAATCATATCCCACAACTACCACAGTTCATCCACTAGCTTTGTACCTGAGCATTGAACATGGCACAGACAGCTGCCACCAGTGTATCCTCCGCGCTGGATACATGTCTCAACTGTCTTCACACAATAATGTATTGTATCCCTAAGCTTGAGTAAACACTGCACAGCCAGCTAGCAGAAAGTTCTACCGCAGCGCAGGCAACATGTTTGAACATGTTATGCATCTCTCTGCGTCTATGAGTCTATGTGCATACGTCCTGCCTGATTGCAGGTCGAGTCCAATCTCCTGCCCTGAGACTGTTGACAGAGCAAGAGGGCAAGATCACAGCTTTCCGGCCTCAGGAGTGGTGGACAGTTGACGTCACCTTGACCACCTCCCAGGGAAAGCCATTCAAGGCACGTTTGACCCTGCCTATGCGCAGTGGAATCCATGTCACCTGAGGCATGCATCTTTGCTTTGGCAACACTGAAGTGCAGTGGCATCGCTGCTGTACATTGGTAATAGTGCATCAATGACATGTACTGCACACATGCCACATACTACAACCCATGAGCCTGGAGTGAATGTAGCTACAACAAATGCCGCTTGTGCTGTTTTTGTCATGTTGATGTTGTTGTGCTGCACCTGTGCTGAAAGTTGTATGCTTTGTCATGCATGCTCTGTTGTTGGGATGCATCATGGAACCCACAGCTGTCACACAGGCCGAGCTGGTTAGTGTGGATGGTGAAAGGGTAAAGAAGTTTGATGTCAAAGCGGAGGGTGATGCACATGCTCTTGGAAAAAGGATTTCAAGAGCAACATTGCAGGTATGGCAGCACTTGATGCTTGAACAATGAGCACCAATACGAGCGTCTGCAGGCAATTTGCTGCTCCCACTGCTGCCTTCATGCTTATTTGCCACCCTGCCGCAGCACTTACTACCTAGTGTCTAGATAAAAGCAACAGACAAATAGCACTCGTCCTTACGACATACACTCATTGTTACGACACTACACAGATGTTCTTCAGCTAGTGGAAGCACAGCTGTATTCCTTGTCCAATTGACATGCACAACCTGTCCACACACAGCAGAACATGTCATGATCATTGATTCATGCATCCCAGCTACGGTAGTCTTTATCAGGTCTTGATCAGGCAACTACAGTGGCAATCCTCAGTCTCCAGGCTAGGCGCTTTCAAGAGCAGGTCTATACTGGTTCAGGTGGCAGGGCTGAAGAGCCGTAACTACAACCGTGGTCCCTCAGCTCCTTACATGACCAGCACCATGTTGACGGACGCAGCAAATCAGCTGGCAGTACTGTAGCAGCCACCATGACAGCTGCTCAGGGCCTTTTCGAGGGCGATGTTGAAGGCATGCTGGGCGAGCAAGGTCACAGCACCCACCGTCGCAATGAGTTGCTGAATTCTGTCGAGGTTCTCACAGCCACAGCAGCATATGTCTCAAAGTCCTCTGCAGCGCTCCACAAGCTATTTGCAGTCGCTTGCTTTCAGCCCCAATGCAAATGGCTCATCGACTATCAGGCTCATCGACTATCAAGCAGGATCACAGCCCTGCTGGCAGGGTCATAGTGCTGCTGAAGCCAATAGTGCATATTGCATACTTTTCCAGCTGGTCTGCTGCATGGGCTATGCTATCCTCATCACCATTGCACCTAACAATGATCCTGTGCATGCAGTAAAGATACACATTTTCCTGCACAATGCATTCGTCAACTGATTGAAGGGGTTAGCATGCAGAGCATCATATGCAGATGAGTGTGCATGTGTGGGTGTACTCAATACTGGACTGCCTTGGGGCCTTTAGGGCTGTCTGAGTGCATGTTGGAACCTTGAGGAAGGTCTCAGAATACAGTCAAATGCACAGACTGTCATGCTGCAGATGGGCTTATTACCTACATCCGTACAGACAGCCCCAGCCTGGACGAGGCTTCTGCCACACACATTCGCCAGGCTGTGGGGGCAATTTGGGGGCAGGAGTACCTGGCAAATGCCCCAAACTTGTACAAACAGTAGGTTCACCTCTGACAATCTCAGCCCATACTATCTTGTTTGTGCTCAAAATGTTGCAAAGGGATTCAGCTGTTTTCTAGAGCTGCTGTATCATGGTACCTGTACGGGTGAGATTTGTGGTCTGTGAAGTACAGTTGCTTGTATAGTGCGACTGCCCACCTCCTCAGGGCACCTGTTGCACCAGTCAGACAACATGGCCCTGTTCTGGTGTGACGGCAAGGTAGGTCAGCTCTGACCCCTCACCAACACCCCCCCCCCCCCCTCCCCTTGCCCCCCCTGCCATACACACCCGGAGTAATACATTCCTCTGCAAGACTCCCTTGACATGCTGTGCAAGCAGGAGGGGTGCGGTCTGATGATGAACGGGTAACAAAGCATGCATGTGTATGTACACAAGTGTCTGTGTCTGTACAACAGACAAGTAAAAGTGCCCGACAAGAAGAAGAAGGATTCCACCCTGCCATCAGGATCGTGGGTCTGTACAGGGTCAAGAACAAGTTGGCTCAGGAGGGGCATGGGGGGATTACTCCAACTGACCCTATGCTGATTCCAGAGGAGGTGTTCAAGCTGGTGAAGAAGGTGAAGGGAGCATCCCCGTCACCCGAGAGGTTGACCACAAGACAGAAGAAGCTGTATGAGCTCATCTGGCGGCGGACACTCGCATCTCAGATGACTGACTCAGTGCTCAAGAAGGTACAAGTCCTGCATCTGGCTACATGTGTGTTGCAATCCCGTTAGTCCGAAGCTAGAGTAAGTATCAGTGCATCAGTTCTTCATTTGCATTCAGAAGAGGCACACAAAGTGGACTTGCCAAGCATACAGCAGCCGTGCTGTTTACAAAATTATGCTGGGCTTGCCGTGAGCTGCAAAGCTTATCACATTTAGTGTTAGCTCCTACAATTTTTGTGTGTTTTTACCCATACTTCTTCAGTGGCTTGCAATTGTAACTGTGCACACATGCTGCACCATTGCGGCTGTCTAGACTCGATTAAAAAGGCTATACACTCAGCCCAGACTCCATTTCCACCAATCAATCGATCAGTCAACCAATTGATCAGTCAGTCAACCAATCAATCAATTAGTCAATTGTTCATTCTATCAATACATAAGTATACTTTACAGTCTAGGGTGGGGGGTCAGACGTGACTCATTGGACATCCTGGCACGAAAGCACAGGTGAATGCAGGGAGCAACAACAGCCACTGGTCAGTATTGCGCTTCAAAAAGAGGCAAATGCTCTTTTCCTTGTCCAAACAACAAATGGTGTTGTTCCCCACTGGCTGTATAAAGTGGGCAATCAAAACAGAAGTGTTGCTGGTCCTCAACTGCCTGCATTTGGCGATGCTGACACGCGCGTTCCTCCCTTAGTGGACTTGATGAGAGCCATCCATCATTTTGAATATTAAGCCAGTGGAAGCCTAGTCTAAAATCACAGCAGAAAAGGCAGGGGAGGGTTTGGCATGTGAGCAAGGTGCCAAGTTGTCAAGTTTTGTCCTGGCTGATTACTCGGGACTCAGTAATCACAACTCAGTACTCAGTATTTGGTACTCAGTATCCAATTCTCAGTACTCAAAACCAATTCTCGGATTTGGTCAGAGTTGACTGTATACACGGCGGTGCAGGTGACGGTTGACATTGCTAGCACCGATGGCAGTCTGCAGCTTCAGGCAGATGCGACACAAGTGCTGTTCCCAGGCTTCCTCAGAGCTTTTGAGGAAGTTTGATACCGGAGTAACAGGTTGGTGGCAGCAAGCTTCTGCGACTCTACCATGCGCCATGCATAAACAGACCTGACGCAGCCATAGCTCAAGAAACCCGACAGTCTGTTGTGCCAGTGTTTGTGATATCAAAAGACAGCTGTGTTGCGCTGTTGACTACATCTAGACTTGCCCTGAACAGACTGGTCTTGAGGCAGGTGCATGCAGTTGTGTATATGTATATCTGGGGATTGATAAGCCTGTAGATGAGTGAAGACATTCCTGTCCATGTTGCAGAGCAAGGGGATGCAGATGGGGACGATGAAACCCAAATGAGTCACATCTACAAGTTGCAGAGAAGGACCGGGTCGCAAGGATGCTCTCCAATCTGCAGGTGCCTTTCGATTGCCTTCTCTTGCCTTTTGAGCCCTTCCTTTGCCTCTATCCTGTGAACTTACCCCTGTCTATACATCTTTACTTCCACTCTTTGCCGTTCGCCAGTAAGTCAGTGGGCTTGTTGTTGTTGGTCCCCATCCTGCCCCTGCAGAGGCCCTGAGAACAGAAGAGCCCTGCTGCAGCCAGTGGCTCCAATGCAGTGTCATCACTGACATGATGACTACCTGGCTTCATATAACAGCTTGCTTGACATCAGTATCAATGGGCATACACTGTCCAAGGGCGCAGGTACAGGGCACAATCCCTGGGCAAGGGGCAGCACCAGTCATACCTTTAGCTACTTGATTTAGATGTCACTTTGCAAGCCCCCATGCAGGAAGGGGACCAGGTTGGGGTTGCTGGGGTACCTCCCAAGCAGCACTTCACCCAGGCACCTCCTCGCTACTCTGAGGCTAACTTGGTGAAGACTCTGCAGGAGAAAGGCATTGGCCGGCCCTCCACCTATGGTGTGATCATCAGCGGCCTTCAGGTACTGTGTTGCAATCATTGCTGCTGCTGGTTCATTTATCAATATGTCAGCGGCTGCTGTCATACGTTTTTCAGTCATTGCTGTTACACACCCCTGTCTGATGAATACACATATGGTGAAGTGGCTGCTTGTTGGTTAGGTGAGCAAAGAGAAATGGTACCGCTACTGCTGTACACGCTTGCATTACTATGCATGCTGTGCTCAGGAGCAGAACATGGTACATAATAAGGCGTACAAGCTTTGAATCAGTACAGTATGCAGCCATGCTACAGCACCTTGCTGTGGCGCTTGTCTGAACATGTGCTACACACGGGTACTGTCCCAGCCGGCTGTACATTGTACACTTGCCGTCATTCAGGCGCCACAGCTTGTCACTCGGGAGACACCCAGACCAGCTGCCATGCTGTCTTGCCTCGTAGAAGCACAGCGTGACACGTGTGCAAGACGAGCTCAGCTAGTGCTCATACTGTACCTCATGATCCCAACTGAGGACCGTGTAGGTGGTATATGTATCATGAAGCTTTCCAGCCTGTGGCAAGATGCAGGATCAGCACTGCACTGTTGCATTTAGGAATACAATGCTGATGGTGTTACACTGGCAAGTCTGGAGTGTGCTGGATGAGAAGATGCACCAAGGCAGCTACAGCGAGGCCTTTATGCATTTTCCATTTTAGGCCTGAGATGTGATGCAGGCACGGGGGTATGCTATGAAGGAGGGTAGGGGTCTGAAGCCTACAGCGCGGGGTAAGCTGGTTGTGGCTTTCCTGCAGAGCCACTTTGCCAGGTACCTGGATTATGACTACACCTCAGATATGGAGAGTCAGTTGGATGAGGTTGCAGGTGAGTCAGCATCCGCTGACATGTCCAATTATCAATGATCAAATTCATAAGCTTACAGATCTAAGACTCTTCCGATGAGTTCGTCGTGATTGAAACCAATGCAAAAGACTATGTAGAAAAATATCATCACCACTGCGCAGGCTCTGCCTCTGCGCAGCTTGTTCACTCTTGACCTTCTTGAGTAGGAATTCGGCGATTCCTGTGCTATCCACAGCACTCCAGGTCCTGAGCATCAGCGCCCTCAAGTTTGCCTGTGCTTTGTTTCCTATTCCTGCCCACCTGGCCAATCCTGCTTTGCCCTTGCAAGCTAGCTTGTCCTTGACCTTGCCCTTCCCTCAGCTGACCCCAATTCAGCCTGCAGCCCTTGGCAAAGCACTAGGTCAACACCTCCCATCCCCTTCTGCACTCTCTCACACCTGTCAACGCTCACACATTATTCTTTCAGTGCTTCCATTTACAGTTCCTAGCCCATCTAATGCCACTTCACCCCACCTTGTGTCCTGAGCATGTCACTTCTGAGCATATGAATTGTAGGAAACTGCGTACATGAGCAACACGACACACTCTAAGATAATCGGTCTACGTAGGGTGGCTGACGCATGTTAAGGTCGCAGGTGGCGAGGCCAGATATCTCAAGCTGCTGGAAGACTTCTGGCCTGAGTTTGACAGCTGGATGCAGGCTGTCGATGCCGTGTCTGTCAGAGAGATTGTGGACGAGCTGGACGCTGAACTAGGTCCCATACTGTTTCCTCTTAAGGTACGCAGCTTGCTCTATAACCCAAAACTGTCATGCCTTCAGCGATTGTTCATGCTCTTCTGAAGTTCCACACTTACTATGCGCACTAGGCTTGACATTACTGCCTGCAAAATGCTGGTCTGGCTGGGCATGACTGCACAGTGGAGTGCTTTGGCCTATTGTCACATTGTTGTGTTGTATCGGAGCTTTCATGTTGTGCGGGAGCTTTACCAGAAATAGCATATACAAATTGCTTTCATGCCCTGAATTTGCACATGAATTTACTTAAAGTCAAGTTTTGCCTGACACACTCTTTGCATATGTGCCAGCTTTTGAGTTGCCCCTGAGCTTTTGTTGACATGGAAAGCATTCATTGAGGGGGTTATAAGGTCTTTGGGGTGGGAGGGGGGTTGCCTTGGAGAAAACGGGATTTGCGTGCTTTCCAAGTCGGCAAGGCTTTGCTGGTAGTGCCCATGGCCTCCTCTGCATCTGCTTGAGCTACAGAGAGATGGAACCAAGTAGTATACAACGAGGATTTGCCTTCACAATGTGCCACATGATGTTGTCCATCCTTGCTTCTCTGTTTACTTTGCTCCTTCTTCAACACATCGCCAGATGCAGAGGGCAGCAAATCATGCACGCTCGTCTGGACATGCAGAGCTACCACACTCTATTGGTGGGTTGGGTCCAGAGTCTAATGTTAATGGCACCCTTGCCTGACAAGCCATGTTCTAGTGGCTTCTCATATGCTTCTCACAGGAAGGTCAGTCTGAAGAAGAGGCTCGCGCCTGTCCAGCCTGTGCAAAGCGCGGCCAGCAGGGACGACTGGGTTTGAAACTGGCCAGAAGCAGCGGTGGCTTTGTTGGCTGCAGCTCCTATCCCGACTGCAGCTATAGCCAGCCCATGGAAGACATCAATGAGTCCATCAAGTCTGATCAAGAAATCAATGAACTGTCTCCTGGCCTGTCTGAAGGTATGTGTGAGCAACAGCCAATCAAACTAACAGCTGATATACAGGCTGATAGACGAGATAGTCCCTCCAGGAGGACTGCACGTGTTGCCCCCCCTGTTGCTTCTTTCACTCATGTGTGCAGTCCTGTCAAATGTGAGTCATTGACATGATCTTTCTGACTCTGCTGGTTCAGCCAGTTTGTTGTACTGGTAGTCCCACTGATGCAGCCTACTGAACCATCCTTGGTCTGGCTCTCCCACTGAATTCAGGCTTGCTGGTGGGTTTCAGCCCTGATGTCTCACTCCTGCTGCTGCCAATGTGAGCCACTGGCGCTGCCTGCTGTTTGTGCACTGCTTGAGGTCCCCGCTGCCACAGACATTGCTCTGACGGCAGCTGGTACCATGCTAGCACAGTCTGCAGCACATCTTGTTGTCAGAGCCATTCAAGGCATCTATGATAGCCTGCTCTGGCCTGTATTGTCCTCATGCTTGTGCTGTGCATCCTGCATCATGCTCACGCAGCATGCATCCACTCTGCCAGGGTGGCAACCGACATGAACAGACATGCTGTACATGTGTGGGCTTGCCGTCCTTCACAGTTGTCGGCTGGCGTCTGTCCCCTGGCCCTGAGCATTGCTCAGAGGACATGAGCTCCTGCATTTGTGATGGTGGGTGTAGCTGTTACTGTTGTTCCACATGTGACCGCATGTTGCAATACCATTTGTGACGCAAAACCTTACAGCAGAACATGTGCTTTGTTGCTGCTGCTGCCGCAGGTCAGCATCCTGGGCTGCACCTGTGTACAGAAGCTCCTGTCTTGATGGTCCATGACGTAAACTTTTCTCCCCTTTCTGCAGGACCAAAGCTGCTTGGGCACCATCCCCAGACAGGCGAAGAGGTCCTGCTGCGTACCGGCCGGTATGGCCCCTTCCTGCAAGTGGGCACTGACAAGACAGCCAGCGCAGTGCAGGCAGTGCCTCGAGCCAGCAAGCTGAAGGCCAGCAAGAAGAACCCTGCCAAGAGTGTAGGCAAGGCTAGGATGCTTTCCCTTAAGTGAGTCTGCCATGAGGCTTCTCACCCCTCACTCATTTACCACACAACTCATCAAAATGGTTGATAAGCCTCAGCGCTGCATTACAAGGCCTGGTAATTCCCTTGAAATGGGAGCTGCATGCTACAGGTCGTGTATAGCGGCTTTGTCGCTATGGTGCATGATTTTATCTCAAAAAGTTGCATTGACCCTGTATTGTGTTGAGTCCCCTGAAAGCCTTCCCAGCATCGCGTCCTGGAGAAGTCAGAAGTCTGTGTAGACCTGAATTCAGCATCTACAGCTTCTGTACTTGAGGCATTTTGCGGCAACTGTCTTGCTATAAGCAGCAGCAGCAGCAGCAGCAGCAGCAAGCTGACTTTAGGCTACAAACTGATCAAAATTCTCCAACTCCCTCAGGAAACCACGACCCTATGCCAACTGGAAAATGATATGTGTATATGTAGGAAGGATGATGTGGAAGGCCTGGATTTGGCAACAGCCCTAGAGCTGTTGAAGTGGCCTGTGATGCTTGGAGATGCCCCTAGCGGGGAGGCGGTGCTTTTGGCCAGAGGCAAGTATGGCTTCTATGTGCAGCAGGGAGAAGTGCGAGCTTCAGTCAACAAGGTGTGCTTGCTGCCTTCCGGTATAACACAATGTACACTTCGATATACAACACCAAGCAGCACAAAACAATGTACAACACAGCACAATGTACAGCACTATGCTGTGCACAAAGGACTTCATGAGTTGCAGCTCACAACGCCACAGGCAAGCATATAGCTGTGTCACTGAGACTTACAGTTCCTTTTCTGCACTCACATTGAGTGCCTTACTTATGACTTCCTGATCGCTGTCAAAAATCATCGCCCTGTACATACCTAAACTTGTCGTGAGTCAAATAGCGTGATTAGAATGATGTCGGGACACAGGTGATGTTCCTGTCATAATATTATATTGTCAGATGACAGGAACAGATTTACTCTGACAGATATGCCTTCTGCTGCTTGTCTTTGATACCAGGAAGCCTACATGTGACCTATCGCTCTGTGTGGTTTCTATACTAACCTGCAAGTCATGAATGTCATGAAGAGCAAGCAGCACCCTTGTTAGCTTGATAGAGATCTGTAGGCAGTGTCTAGACTTCTGGTCTGCAATGATGGGTCTTGCGAATTGCCTGAGTCCTTTGCTTACCTTGCGTGTCTTGCGTTGTAGTCACTAGGCTCACTTGGACCTGACAAGTTCAAGACTTGCTGTGTACACTATGATCCCTGCAAATTTTGTTAGGTCAGAAGATGCTGATAGACAGGATTCAACATAGCAACTTTGCTGATTCTATAGGGAAATTGGCAGGGGAATGGCATGCCTGGAAACATGAGCCTGCCTTCCACAGTACCGGTCAGCTGGGAGGTTTCAGTAACCTGTTGTGATTCTTTGTAGCTGTGCGCAGCTCACCTAGTGATCTGCTTTCCCTGTGAGACTGCCCTTTTGCTGCAGGATACAGAGCCCAGTGATATTGACCTACAGGACGCCTTGCAGCTTCTTGCAGCAAAGCTAGAGGCTCAAGACAAGAAGTATGGCAGCAAACCAACTGCTGGTAAAAGATCTGTGTCCAAGGCAGTAAACGACACCGCAGCAGCAGTTCTGGACGCAGCTCACATGATGGGATGCAGTCTGGGCATAGCAGCAGCAAAGCACCTGCTGCAAGCACAGCTGATGTGCGGGTAGCCAGAAGTGCAGTCGCAAAAGCTACTGGCCGCAGTGTCAAGGATAAGACCAAGCAAAAGCCTGTCAAAGTAGTCTCAACTGGCAAAGCAAGCTCAACTGGCAGAGCAGGCAAAGCAGGCGCAACAGTGGGTAGCAAGGGCAAGTCAACAAAGGGAAACAAAGGCACAGGCAAGGGCAAAACTGGCGCCGATGCTGCAGCCACACCCAAGTCAGGATATAGAGCTTTTTGGCAGGAACAGTGGGGCAAGCTGAAATCAGACAATCCTAGTATCAAGATGACTGATGCTACTCAGCAGATTTCGCAGCTGTGGAAAAACATAGATGCTGAGGGCAAAGAGAAGTATAAATGATCAAGGTCTGGCTTCGCTCAGATGCAGTGTGCTGAGCGTTCACCAGATAAGCCATCTAGGCGTTATGTTTAACATCCCCGTCAGACAGCATTCAGAGTTTGTTTTCTCTCCCGTATTCTCCCATAAAAATCAGATCAGAGTACCATGTCAGTACCGCGAGACGCCTATCAGGTACCAAGAAAAGAAATGGAACGTATACATATTTCCGCACTTTATAAAACCTAAAAGTCGATTTGTTGGTTCGTGACAAACTTGCCCTTTGCCTACACCTCATTTAATTGTTCAACTGCCAGATAAATTCTGATGTTTTGCCAGTCTGAGACGAGCGAGTTATAATCCTTGCTTTGACGCAACAGCGTAATTTGTCGCGCACATGTTCTCGTTCTTGAGGAGCGTCTGAGACCACTGCAAGCGAGCAGGACGGCAGGGCTGCGAAAGTCCACGCCCTAGGGCGAAATTAAGTATACGAAACTCAACGAAATAGGCTACACTGCGACTCAGGCATCAAGAAGCTGCATTTCATTTAGTCTTTTGACATGCGCATGCAGCAATGCAAATGGGTTGGCATGGTAACAGATGACCAACGCCCAAGCACACTTTTTGCCTGTGAACTCAGGAGCGAGAAAGGAGTGCAGGCTGCCACGTCACACTACAATCCAACCCCCCTGTTTCGCCATATGTTTCACCGTTTTCTGCACTGCAAAACGGGTTCACCGTCTGTTTACTAGACGATTCACCAAAGTCGCCGCAGTGTAGCGTGCATTGGTGAAACGCGTTTCACCGGTGAAATTACAGTGGGAGAGGGCGAAAAAAATGCGTCACCGAAGCACTGGCATTCATCGATCGAGTGGTGAACCGCTTCTGCAATTCACCGACCGGTTCACCGCTGAACGCTTCATCGGTGAATCAACGGTGACAGCCATTTACTAATTGCTTATTAGTCATGCTAATACAGGAGCAATTTGTTTTGTTAGAAATCACCTGGATCTTATGGTTACAGCTGTTGCTCATGTGCTGGCAGGTGCACAGCCATGTCCTAATTTCAATCCATCTGCAACACTGCTTTCATGACCTGTCTATATAGCTAAACCAAATACATAGCTACATGGCTGGCTTGACACCGACACTTTAGCCAAGCTACAGCTGCAAGTCAGCACTCTGGCATATAGTAGTGGGCAAACACTCACCCAAACAAGGCAACTACTGCTGCAAGCAATTGCAATCTACACTGAGATGCCAAGTCAGGAAGTCTTAGGCTTCACCCAGACAACTAGCTAGCTATAGCTGCCGCTCATCATCACTGGTGTCGCTGCTGTTCTGCGCCAGTGCAACCGTCGCAGGCCCAGATGCAGATGCAGCCTTTTCAGTTGTGGCAGTTGCAGCAGGTAGTGGCTGCTCAGCTGCAGCATTGTTGCCCTCTTTGCTGCTGGCTTTCTTGTGTTTCTTGGGAAACTTGACATCTGCAAAATGCCGAGTCTCAATATCTATCTAATCAATCAATCGATAGCCAAAAGCAGCAAAGCACCAATTGCAAGCAGGTGCTTACTTTTTTTCCTCTGAGCATACTCCATATGCTTCCGGACCTTCTCCTTCAACTGATTTGCTGGCATGGTGTCTTCCTCAACAATAGTGTTGGCCATATTCTTGACAAACTTGTCAAGCTTCTGTGGACAGGCAGCAAGTTTCCAGTTCAACACAGCAAGCTATATATGCCAAGCAAGCCAAGAACAGTGGCACAGCAGAACTTCACCTCCACAAACCCCTTGTCATCTTGCAGGTCCGACCATTGCCTGTCAATGAATTTGGAGAACTTGCGTTCAAAGTTGTCCTCAATGTATGAGGTTGCTGCCTTCTGCTCCTCTGTCCGCTGTCTTTTCTTGACACTCTTGGATGAGCCAAGCTTGTTGGGGCCAGGCCGGGTGCTGCCATGACTGCCTTTAGAGCTGGAAGGTCCTGTGAAGAGGAATCACAGCAGGTATAGGTGCTTGACAACTATGCAGCAAACCTTGAGACAAACAGTGGCAGGGTTTTGACAATCTCAGGTATGACCAGCAGCAGAGCACTTTGTGGCAGTCATACAGCTTGCCTTCTTCAGCACTTCACTGCCTTGAGGGTCCTTGTGATGAGCATACGCTCTGGTGCTTTTAGATCAGCCAACTCATCTGCAATTGTGTTTGCAACCTTATTCAGCATGTCAGGGTCAGTACAAAAGAGCCGAACCTGCGGCCCACCGAACCTGCATACATGCCAAAATTTCCTGCAATAGTCTCGTCCGGTATTGCCAATGAACTGCATTGATGAAGCAAAGGAGGCAAGAGCAAGACTGCAGCTGTCATACGATGTCAACACTCACTCCTGGCTCTTCAAAGCCGTGATCACCCTGACAGCGAGAGGACTGGTCATGCATCTAGGCCTGTGCCTTCGCAGGAGTGCTCCGACCTTGTCTGGAACCTCTGAGGGAGGAACTGCTGTCTTGCTGGCTGTTGCTGGGGAGTCAGGCGCAGACATGTTTCTTAGCAGCCTTTCTTGTTGAGCTTCGGACAATCCTTTGTCGTCAATGGCCTGCTGAGCAGCCTGACGTTCACTACGACGAGGTGCAGAGTCTGGATTTGACTGAGACTTTCTGCTTCTTGTGGTCTCAGCAGTGGTTACTAGAGCGATCAAGTGCTGTGCAACAGTTCTGCAACCGAAATTTTCCTCTACATAACGTTGTATTCTAGCTATACGTTCGTTTCTTTCTGCTTCGTAAGACAGACCTCCTTGTTGGGCGAGATCTTCACCTGTCAGGGCCTGACTGGCCATCAGGTTGGACAGAACTTTTCAAACACAGCTTGGCAGTTTACGCTTTCTGAAGCTGTTACGGCAACATCAGGCCGCGTAGCCGTAGTTTGCGGCTTACGACATGTAGCGGGTCTGTATGGCTTTCCGATCTACATTCAGTGTGAAACTGCAGTTGCTAATGGCCGTGTACACCGGTGTCAGGTACCTGACACGACACCTTGTAATATATGTAAGCATGCAATCTCTGGACCCGGCAGCTGCAAATTGGAGTAGGATCAAAGGAGTATAAGGAATGTGATCCAGCAACATTTCATCCCAGAAGACTACACGCTGTTCCAGCAATCTGGGCACTGGACTGACAACTGGCAGCTGCAGCAAGATAATGCACCAGCCCGCAAAACAAAGGAGAACATGGACTGCACCATCGCCAATGTGCCAGGAAGGCATTCTTGACCATCAAACTCTCTCCTGATCTCTCCCGTATTGAGAACCTGTGGGCCTGAATAGGGCAGCAACTAGGACCTCGGGAGGGTTATAAGAACACCACTGACCTTGCAGCCGGACTCATTGCAATCAGGGACTCAACAACAATTGAAAAGTTGCAAGACCCTTGGAAAGGCATGGAGGCCAGAATGCAATGATTTCTTGACAGGCAAGCCTTGAAGGAGGGCACATTGAAAAGTGGTTGAGGACACAACTGGCTAGCACAGCAATGACACATATTTGCAGAGCATTCATGACCAGAAAGCAACCTCATGAATGCAGTGCATGCAGACTCAGCAATCCGTTGCATGCTGCAACATAACACATGTCAGACACTCTCTGAAATCTCAAACTGTGCAGGCAAGATAGTACCTCAAACGGTGCTGATAAGCCTTGAACCATGTTGCTAGCCTGTAAAGACAGCTAGTGTGTGAGGTCAAGTGCATTGAAAGCCTGTTGCCTGCGCATTTACTACAGTAGTAACTGTGACATATATACCAAAATTCAGTTCAACAGTTGAGCACAACAAAATACCAGTCGCCAACTAACAACAGCAAGTAGTCAATTCTAGCTGACCTCTCTCAGATGCGCATATGACACATACAACTTCATGGGCTAATTGCCATGATGATAAGTAATTGACAGCATATGAACTCCTACGTCACAAAGTCACAGTACTGATACTTTCGCTCAATTGTGAACAAGCATGCATGAGATACCAAATTGACTCAGCCTGACAGGTTTGTCACACCTACATACACGTGCAATAATGATGATCCATTGCCTACTCAAAAACCCGAAAGACCTAGCTTGTAAGTGTGAAGTCCCTTTATTAGTCTCACTGTTCTGCATGCGCCTTGCTCAGCATACATGTATATCCTTCATCTGTCAACCAACTTGGCAAGTCACTTTGTCAAAAATCCTGTGCTAAACCGGTGAATGATTGTTTCCACCAGACCTTTGCCTCAAATAACCCCTACCAGCAGCGGGCAAGGCTGCTGTGGTTGAGCTGTGTGGCTCAAAGCGTGCCGCAATCTGGCATCTGGTGTTGCAATTGCAAAGGAAGACGTTGCTGCAGCAGAAGGTGATGTTGCTGAATAAGGTGGCGTCGCAGGAGAAGGTGATGCTGCAGGAGAAGGTGTTGCTGCAGGTGAAGGTGTTGCTGCAGGAGAAGGTGGCGGCACAGGAGGTGACGACGCAAGGGCCTGTGGTGATGCATGCCCCCGTTGTGGCGAAACGTGCAACGTACGGTAGCTTGACCTCTTGAGGACCCCCCAGGTTCTGTCATACAGAAACCTTGCAATGCTTGCTCCAGGAATACTGAATTCTGTTTCTACAAGCGGACTCTTCAAAACAAAGAACAGCGCATAGAGCAATACCATGAAGGTGTATGCACCACCAACATTGCCCCAGAAGCCAATCAAGGCAGGGGACATATGTTCTGTACAGGGTTTCTGTGCTGCCACGCAGGATCCCAATGGTTATCGAATGGGACCACAGCGGACCGCCGTGGTCGGAGATGAAGCCAAAACCATTGTACAGATTTTGGTGTGTCGCATTGGAGGGAATACTCTGCGGTGTCACGGACGTGATGACATGGTTGATAGTCTGCACCAGATAGCAAAAATCAGTGATGTTGACCTTGACAAACCTGCAATATATGGACAAGACAACCTGAAAGCATCAGCAAATGCATGGCAGCATAGCATAGGATCATGCAATGTTGAGTGCAACAACATGGCATAGCACGGCAAAAGACACAGCTCACCTGCAGATGGGATGTGTCAGACCAGGGCCAAGGGCTAAATGGCCATCCAGTCTGCTGATACCAAGGCATGGCAGTTGTCACCTGCCTTTGCACTGACATGGCATAATAGTTGTTGAGAGTGAGCAGTGTGAATCCTGCAGGGTTGCCTGTTTTCAGAACCTTCCTCAAATAGTGACTAGATAGGCTATTGTTTCGCCATTCCTCCCTGCGGCTGCCGGGAAAATCCACTACTTGTGTCCAAACGTATGGGACTTCAACTGTGTTTTCAGCAGTGCCAGCATTATCACCGTTCAAATTCAAAGTGACCTTGTATGCTTGAGTAAAATTGAATTGTCGATCAGCATCTGAACTTGTGTCACGATTGTCTTGCGCTGGTTTAGATACTGGTGGCACAGTATACCTATAAAATGTCCACATGACACACCAGGGCTTGTACCTCAAACCAGCATCATAGCCTGAGGTTGAACTGGTGATGCTGATATCACTAGAAACACTGCGCACAAGGCCTGCTAGAGTTGGACCGCTCGTATTGTGAGTAGTGATAAGATCAGTGTGTCCGTAAGCATCAATGTGTCCATAAGCATCAGAGTAGTTGGCAGTCAGGTTCAATATGGTTCCAGAAGTTGTGTTGTACTCCATGGCTTGGTGTTGTTTTTGACCTGTGGCGTCGCCAACTCTGTTACATTGTGCGACATGATGTACCAGCCACCACCCCAAAGTATAATAGCTGAATTCAAGTTGCGTTAGATTATAGTTACCAAATGAGCAAAGTACAATGCTGGGGGCAGCGCAGCCTTTATCATCGTTGCCAAAGGTTTCTGTCTGCACAGGGCTCTTAGCTCGCTGTACCACCTGCCCAGCAGCACAAGGTGTTTCTGTTCTGGCAGCAGCTTTAAGCTGCTGGTGAAGAACAAGGTAAAGCATGCAAGGCCTTGTGGATCTGCATACCAATAGTGACAGGGAAAGGGTGTGCATTTGGAAGCATTTCATACCTGTACGAGCAGAATGATGCAGTACACCGAAAACAACGACCAGAGGGAAGTGGCCCACGTCCATGCCGCGCGTTTTGCCAATATGCTCCCTTCAACTGAGCCAGGACTGACAGCGCTTGTTCCCGGCATTTGCTAGCTTTCGTCCCGCTCCAAGTACCAGTTACTATCCTGACGCATACACGCGTGCCATTTATCTGCAACGGCACTGATACACACAATATTGCACACAGCGACGAGATACAGATACTGCAGTTCTGGAAGACCGCAGCGCGATTTTTGATCAATTCCTGCGTATGCGCGTGCTAGCTTGCTGTGCTATAGCCCTATTGGCTTTGCTATACAATCACTTGTGACATTGACTCGCAGTGGCATAGCCGTTCGTGCATGGGAAGGAAGCTGGTTTGCCTGCTAAGCCCAACACCGACGTCGACGCGTCGTACACTGAAACGATTGTAGCTTCGGCTCGTCGCAGAATACAGGGCGAGTTAAGGTTGATCCGCCCCGACTCGAATCTGCCCGCTCATAGCCGCTACCTGCCGAACTCCAGGATCTGGCACATTGGCAACGCCGGGATAGATGATCCGACGGGATAGAAACACCGCTCGGCGGACACTCGGCGGATTGTGCAGTGTTTAATGATTGATGAAATATGTTTTGGCTTTATTTGGCCAATAAAAAGGGTCTAGCGGTTGTTGAACTGGGCGTACGGCTACCAAGCACATGACTATGACTAGCAGCTCAGCTCCCCCCCCCGCCCCACCCCCCCCCCCCCCCCCCCCGCGCCCAACAGGTAGCAGCTCAGGGCAGACATTGCACTCAGATTTGATACAGCTCAACAACCTCTCTCAGCTCGGCCAGGGCTTGAGGATGCACGTCAGCACATATGGATGCTCAGGGCAAGGACAAGTGTAAGTGATGAATTTCTGGCTTTGCTCAGCTGCAGTGCGCTGAGCATGCAAGACAGCCATTCAAGGAACGCATCATGACATTGAACTTGACATGTTTGTTGAGCCTTGTAACCTAGTAGTCAGATGAGAGTAATGATTCAACCATGCTAAAGACTCTGCACCCACTGCAGTCTTGAGGTGTGTCATTGTAGTACTGATCGAACTGCATTTCACAAGATGTAATCCAATGAGCTATGTGCATGAAACGATGCATGCTGGACTAGTACAGTACAAGCATCTAGGCGCTCTGCATGGCACTTGGATAAAGTATGTATGCTCTCCAATGCTCTCTTACGCTTAAGTATATAGACTGCGCTGACACAAATTGGAAAAAAGAGCTTGACAGTGAGCAATTGATAGAATATAGACCGTGACTGTCGCTGCAAAATGGCTTGCAATGTGCAATTCTTGACAGTGCAATATACGTGTTAGAATAAATTGCACTTGACCATCAAACTTTGCTTTTAAAGCAGAGGCGCATGCGAGTCTGCATGTTTACACGAATGAGAAGATTCATAAATATAAATCACAAAACACGACCACCAAAAAACAAGCAGCAGAATTCGATATTGAATCAATATTGCTGGATGCTGTTTTGATCAAGACAGCACATACTATGACTTAACAGCACAGCTGAAAGTACGCATATTCATTCAAAACATTTCACACTGTTGAGTCAAAGTACACAGGGCTACAACAAGCTACAGCCCGGCAACAGGTACAGCTACTGAAGCTCACACATTAACGCTTTTGGAAGTTGAACCTCTTGAAGGCGTAAGCCCCCATGACCCATAAGACAATGACCCAGCCCACCAGAATTAGCACAACCCAGCCCAAGAAGCTATGTTTATAGTCAAATTGTTCGCGCAAAAAGTCTTGCACTGACAGTTGAGACCGATCATTCAGCGTGATATACGTTGTGACGTCGCCAGCATTGCTGGCCACCAGCCCATACAAGGTCCAGCTCACAGGATTGAGATAGTACATCTGCAAGGACACAGGCCGTTCACGATGGTTGTAGAACGTGCTTTGCCAAAGGCTCAGAAACTGTTGCACAGCTGCACATGGCCTCCAATGGCCTCCAATGCAACACACAACAGGCAAGCAGTCAAGTAACAGGTACTGTGCAGGGAGAAAACACAAATGTATGTGGACTGAGAGCACAGGACTAGTCAAGGATGGGCACTCACCCAGAGCCACCAGCCAGGGAATGCTGGTCGGGTTATGACAAAACCAGCAAACAGGTTCATGAGTCCATAGAAAGCTCCAGACAGGATGGCTGCCATCATCAAATTGGGGGTGATTGCCACACACGCCACTCCATAGTATGTGAAGTATAGCAGCGTCAGCATCATGAACAGCAGGAACCAGAAGAACTTGGCTGCAGCAATAACGCGCAAAGAATGTCAGTGACAACACAGCAGAACAAGAGAGGCAGCATTGGACCATGCTAATAGTAACAGCCCATTGTTACAACATACAGATGCACCATGGAAAGTTGTTGATAACACACCACAGTCAGAACTTTAGCAGCATGAGGTATTACGCAAGCTCCAGTGCGTGATCCAGAGGATATGACACATGATTTGAAGGAAAATGATGCACACTAAATCTAGCAATGAGGCGAAAGTGTAGTGGCTAACCTGCAGTTCTGTCAAAGCCAGCCATGAAGTACAGCACACACACGTACAGCACAGCCTGTGCTACCAGGTATCCTGCTTCCACAGTTGCCTGCACATACGCAGTGGCCAGATCCGTCTTTTCGCACTTTGGCACTACGGGGCTATTTGCCATGATCCCCACAAGGCAGTTGCTTGCACACATACCTAGAGGAAGGCGCAACTTGCGTGGCAAGCACAACATTGAGGCAAATGACAGACCTGCAGCAGTGTGGATGCTGCACATGCCATGCTTTAGTTGTGCTCGGTGAATAGACCCCAGACATGGCCTGACACATACATTTGCCGACAACACTAAATTGTGTCTCAAAACTTGAATTGGACTCAGCAATTAGCATGCAACCCAGCCTGGCATGCAAGGTGATCAAGTGTTTCAGTGTTAATTGAGTCACCCACAACATGGGAGCAGGGCCTCACCAGGGCCAGGTACCAGGGCCCAACGCCATACATGCCTGCAGCCCTTTCTCGGTAGAACACAGCACGCTCAGCAGACACCACCGGCTGCACAAAGATGGAGTTCAGGATCCCCAGGAACAGCGTGGAAGTCAGCAGTGCTCCTAGCGTGTTGTAAATCCCCTGCTCGGTGTCAGTCTTGCCACCCAGCTTCCAGAAGCAGGCGCCAAAGATGAGAGCAACAGCCACTGAGAACGAGAACCGCGTGGCGTTGTAGTTGGGAGTGCGCCAGTAGGTGATGTTAAACTTCCAGAGGCAGATGCGGTACTGTTCCAGCACGCTGCGGGCGTAGACAGTGTCAAACTTGAGGACTTGGGTGTCGGGCGGTGGCTGGCTCCCCTGAGCAATGATCTCATCCATGTCCCTGCAACCACAGGCAGTGAATTCAGGCTGTGCATGACATAATCCTGTCAGGCTTTAGGCCTTTTTGGAGTAATGGAAGGCCTGGCAACAGCTGGCATACACAGCTGGGTGATCAAATGTCCCAGGCGAGCAACGCAAAAAGGCACACCTGTTGAGTTTGCTCTGTTTGTAGACTTCAGCAAAGTCCACTCCCAGGCGCTCCTCATTGCCGGGCATGGTGACTTCCAGCATCCATGTAGCGGGGTTGAGCCCCTCAGGGGCCCTTTGCACCCCTGGAACAGCCTCATAGTAGGCTATCAGGTCACTCGACCTCTCACCCAAATGACCTGCAACCACCGCCCAAGACTCGTGAACACTCTGGTCACAGTACATCGCCCACATTGCATGACAGAACACAGCACAGATGGTTCTGTGATTGGAATGACCTGTGAACAGCTGTCAGGCAGCGCGTGAGGCTTGCTTCCATCTTTGTATGGTGTACCAGACAGTAGCTTGTCATGCTGCTTGCTACAGACATGCTGCTTGCTACAGATACAAGGCGACCATTGAGGTACATGTCATAGGTGATATGGCCCTCAGCATGATCACCAAAGTGAAGGCAGGTTGCAAGGGTGCAAACCAGCAAACTGTGGTGTGCAGGGCAGAAGATACTGACCCGCATAGATGGTCTGGCCGCCTCTCGTTCAGCAGCAGCAGCTCGTCAAAGGACTCAAAGATGTCGATGGAGGGCTGGTGGATGGTGCACACGATGGTTCTGCCAGTGTTGACAATGTTGCGCACAGTCCTCATGACAATGGCAGCCGCCCTTGCATCCAGCCCTGCACAAGCAAGGGCCAAGTTTGAGTGAGCCCTGCTGTCTGCAGCTTGATGTGCAGCATGCCTGGGAGAAGGCGCAGCGATTTGAACAAGACTTCAAGCTGTGCCAATGAGCTGTGCTGACTGGCTATTCACAGTCGATCACATCTGGCTTTGCATGCAACCAATAGCATGACAGGAAACATGCATCAACTGGGGCAGCACAATATAGCCTAGCACGCAGACTGACCTAACCAAGGCGCTAAGCGCGATTGCCAGCCAATTTGGTATAGTGCACTTGCTCGTTCCTGCACCGCAGGCGGGTGCAAGCTGTGCCCGGTCAGAAAGAGGAGGCAGAGGCAGCCAGGAGGTGGGGGGGTTGTGTTGACCAACCTGAGGGGGGGGGGGGGGGGGGGTCAAGAGGTGACCAACCTGAAGTGGGCTCGTCCATGAAGACAATGGAGGGGTTGGCGACCAGCTCAACTGCAATGGTCAAGCGCTTCCTCTGCTCCACAGATAGACCGGTCATTCCAGGAATACCAACCTGCGGCAATGCACCTTGTGTTGTGATGGCAATGGCCACATGGCAGATGTGTAACCACATTAGACATGTGCAGTGACAGGCTGGATTCTGTGTGAACCAGCATGCTTTGTGTGCGGCATCACTGCTTGCTCTCTCATTCCAGCTTTCAGGCATCACAGGCGCATAACATGCGCAGCACTGCTGGAAGGCAGGACGCTGAGCTCATAAGCCCAGTATCAGCTTCTTGCAAGCATGCCTAATTGCATCGTGTGAGCCTAGCTGGTCCTTGTGTTGCTTCTTCTGTTGCGGTGTCGCAGCCTTGCAATTGCTCAGAAGCTCAGTCTGTCACTTTGTCACACTAAGTGTCCAAGAATTTGCTAGGCTGTGACACTGCAACAGAGGAAGCAACAGAAAGGAGGCTGTGTAGTCAAAAAATGTTTCGAGCTTCCACAGCAACCTGTGGCTGACACCTGTCATGTCGCAAATACCAGAGCCCATTGGCCAACACACATAATGTACTCAGCAGATGCATGAGCAATATGCAGCAGGCCAGAGACCAGGCACCACTCACCAGTCCATCCCGTAGAGGGGTCAGCTCAACAAGGTCCATGACCTCATCTACAAAGGCATAGATGACTTCGTTGGTCTCGCCTCGGGTCCGCAAGCGGGCGCTGAACAGGAGGGCTTCCCTGACAGTGGTCTGCGGGGAGTGCACATCAAACTGCTCCACATACCCGCTGACACGGGCAAAGGTGGCTTGCTCCTTGGGGTAGCCGTTCATCATGATGTCGCCCTGTATGATGCCCCCTGCAGTTGTAAGGCCAGGCAGTCAGAGTGGGAGACGTAGGGAGGGGATGTTGTTGGGTGGGATGGGGGCTGAGGGAGTGAGATGTCCCCCATGCTATAAACACTGATGCTAGGCATCAGACAGTCTGGTGCCAAGAAAGTGTCGACCAGCCACCATGCTGCCTGAAAGCACAAGCTTGCAATGTGGTGCAGATGTGTACCAATGCAGCAGTGATGTTCAGGCCAAGCTTGACACACACAGCTCTACACAACGGCACAGCAACAAAGGAGGCATGCTGATTTGTCTTTCTGCCAGACAGCACATTCATCATGACTGTGCTTTTGCTGGCCGACATGAGCCCCACAAGGTAAGTTCAAACCCTAGACACAGAGACACTAGACAGCCTATACCTTTTCTCCTGCCCAACAGCACATCCATGAGGTGGTCTTGCAAGCCCCGATGAACCCCGTCAGGCAAGTTGATACCCTAGAAACAGAGACACTAAACAGCCCATAACTATTTCCCTGCCTGACAGCACATCCCTGAGGGTAGTCTTGCCAGCCTGGCTGGACCCCCATGAGGCAACTCACAAACCCTAGACACGGACACCCTAAGCAGCCCATACCTGTTTTCCTGCCTGACAGCACATCCATGAGGGTGGTCTTGCCGGCCCCACTGACCCCCATGAGACAGGTCAGCACCCCCGGCCGGAAAGCACCACTGATGCCTCTCAGCAGCTCCAACTGGCTCTTGCCATTCATGTCACTCACATTAGGCAGGCCCTTGCCTTGCATCTCCTGCACAGCGTGCAGACCACGGCTGACTCCTGCGGTTCCTTTGTGGCACTGAGCAATCAACAGCTCTGCCACCAAAACCCAGGAAGAAACAAGAAACGCTAGCTGAACTGAAGGGCTGTGTGTACATACAGAGCACGTCTTTGCTTGCGTCTCTGCTGCCATGCAGAGCATTTTGCAACACTGCTTGGAAGAGGCCAAGTCCTGGTGCCTATGGCTGGTCGGGTCAACACATGGCGTGTGCATGATGTGGTCATGAAGCATCAAATTACCTCAGCCGAGACGCTTGCATGCATGCAAAAACAAGGACAGCAGTGCAACATAAAAGCACCCAGTGGAAGCAGATCAATGGCAGACCAACAAGTAATGGACAGCAGGGGCTTACTGGGGGGCAGTCCACAAAGTAGTGGACGTTGTTGAAGGTCATGGTGAGGGGGGTGAAGGGGAGCACCATCCCCTTCTCCACGTTGCTCTCCTTGAAGCTGTTGCCAGTCTTGCGCATGCTGTTGCCGGCGCTCTTCAGCTTCTCTGCAGGCAGCCCAACAGCGTGAGGCAGCCAGCGACTGTACAGCAGATTGAAAGGCCTGCCACTCAAAGACAGGAAGATGAAACTGCGGCTGTTTGACTGGCTTGCCTGTATGTCAGAGCTGCTGAGGCGGGATGGCAGAGGAACAAAGAGGCAGCTCATTGTTGCAATGCGGTTAGCGATGCCAAGCATCAGCTGTGCTGCACGCCCGATCCCAAAAGGCACTCACCTCAGCCCAGTGTTTGCCTCTGTGATGATAGCTCAACCCAGTATGCACAGGTAGTCACAATGACAACTGAGCTGAGCCACAAAGCTAAAGCAACCTGGAGGTTGCAGCACACATCAGGCAGGAAGGCAGGAAACACAGGTACATGTTCACACCTGAGTTGCTGCTACGCTTGACATCTTCTGTACCATCCACATCAATGCCATGGTGCATCTGGCCAGTCTCCACATCTGCAAGGGGGTTCATGGCAGTGCCAGTGGGCTTCTGGTGGCTGTCAGCGACACCATTACCCTGTAGAGTCTGATGCGTGTTCAGGGCTTTCTGGCTGCCAAGAGCCTTGTGTGACTGAGCTTTGTCCAGGCTCATGCGCCGACTGGACGGGTTGGCGGTGTGGCTCATGTCTTTGGAGGTGCTGCGCTTCAGCGCCAGGCTTCGACGACTACGCCTCTGCAGCAAAGCAAGAACACATCGTCTTCATTTGGGCTTCAAACAGAGAAATGCCATATCCCCGCATCACATGGCCCCACATGCCATGCTTGATGTGTAAGCACGGCCATGAACCACACTTTTGTGTAGGGACGACCTCAAGTAAAGAACTTTTTTTGGACACAACACTGAAAATCGGCCAAGTACACGATCTCTCTTTGCTCCAGGACAGCTGTGACGCTGCTTGCCCCACAAGCGAAAGACTGGAAACACTGATGTATGTGTGGCATTAAGACAACATTCAGCAGATGCTGCATGCATGGCACTGCCGATCTGAGATAAAACAACCGGCCTGTCAAGAATGGTCGACACAGTGGCCCACACATGTGTTGCTGAGAAGTCAAACATACATTCCTGCTTTTTGCATGTCCATCTGCAACCATCATTGGGCATGCATGCAGCGGAGTGCAGACTGCAGGGATGCATGCACAGGCTGATGGACAGACGAGCACCTCATCATCGACATCAAGCACAGTATCATCCGCATCGCCTTTGCCTGCCTGTCCATACAGCGCCACATCCCGAGCGCGCAGAGCCTCCTCAGACAGAACTGCTGAGCTGGTTGCCAAGGGTCCCAGAAACTTCTGAGCAGCAATGATGACAAAGTGCAGAACCACGATCGCCCCAAGGAGGTACCCCACAGACACCCACACCCACCTGGATCAGGTGCAAACGGAGCTGATCTTGAGCAACACCTTGGGAACAGAGACACACACATACACAGTGCTGCAGTCATGCAACTCCTAGGCTCAAAAGACAAAAAGAGTTGGCCTCATTCAACACCTTGGCGTCACACACAAAGGGGTGACCTCAAGCAACGCCTTCGATTCATGCAGCAGCGTCGAGTCTTGCAAGCAACACAAGTTTGGCATGCATAGACCTGCGACTCAGATTTGCAAGGACGAAACAACAAGCAAACAGAGAGCGCGCCATCATGCAGGAAGCAACGTATGCTAATCTCGACTTGAGCTTGCCCTTTTCTGGGTTGTTGAGGCACGCACCAGTAGTGGTCAGGAAAAGCTCTGATTTGGAGGATTTGGGGTCCCAAGGTGCCCCAGCGTGATGCACTGAACTCATTGATGGTGATGGCTCTTTGAGCCCACTGCAGGGGGTCAATCCAGTACAGCCACACCACCCAGGGGTGGACAGACGCCTTGGGAATGACAAAGCCCCCCATGAGCATGATGGTGAGCAGTGACAGGGAGCCGCAAGCATTGGCAACCACCAGGTCCCGGGACAGCGCCCCAATGGCTCTGAAGAGGCAGATGGCCATGTTGTGCACCAGGAAGAGCATCAGCCAGTACACAAAGAACCTGCAGGCATAGCCAGGAAGGAGACTCAGCTGCGTAGCCATCGTGCCACACCTTTTTGTTGTGCAGAATGATGCATTGTGTTGTGCAAACTCGGGAGATGGTGTGCTATCAAGGCACTGTTGGACTGTGCAGCACAGAGTCGACATATGTCATGAAGCGTTGAAACTTGTTTGCTGAGATACACCAGGTGGTGCACAGGAATTGAAGAATACATGCTAAGCTCATGCCGGACAAGACAACTTGCCATATCTGTGAATGACTTGACATATTGTTGGATTTTGTTGCAAAGCGGATGGCATAGGCGTGACCAAAAGTCCTGTGCATATCAGGGTAGGGTAGCTTGGGAAAGGGGGCAAAGGGCGGGGGGGGGGGGGGGCGGCAGTGTCAGGACCCACCTGCCAGCAGTTGGCGCCAGGTCAATTTCAAAGTAGGTGATGACCGTGTACACCAGCGACTCGATGAACGAGACCGGCAGCCTCATGATGGTTGTAGGAATCACAAAGGTCCAAGCCGGGAAGAAGTAATTGTCCCTCTGCTTGAAGAAGACAGGAAGGCGCTCAATCTGCACATCAGCAAACGCTCTGGGCAAAGCATGTCATGTACACTAGGTGGTGGTGTTCCAAGACTTTTCCTCCAAGTGCACAACACCACCCACGCGAAACCCTTGGCAATGCAGAGCATGCTACAAACCACCACACGGGCGGCTGATGGAGTTGAGAGACTGCTGATACGGAGACAAAGCAAAGCAAAGCTTGGTATGGCAAAGCAAAGCGTGCCACAGCACACCACAAAGTCTGTCACGCCTGCACAATGATGCAGACGCATGTGCAAACAGGGAAAGCAGAACAAGCAAAAGCAGGAGAGGCTGACCGCAAAAGTCATCTCAGCAATGCCGCTGAAGAACATCTGGAGCAGGCTGAAGAAGAGGAAGCCGGAGTAGAGCTGGCCCTCGGCAATGCTGTTGGGGTGCAGATGGGTACGCAGGAACAGGGTGGCTGCAATGAAGGCAACAATGCCAGCCTGCACAAACAGTTTCTTCAGGCACTGCGACTGCCTGGTGTCTGTGATGCAAGTCAGACACAACTCCTACACTGCGCAAGAGCGTGACAATATAGATGACACTGTTTCAGTGCTCAAACACTGAACCCAAAGTCGCATTGGCAGCTGTCACCTTGTACCTTTACAATGTGTGACTGAAAACCGAAAACCAGGTTTTGGGTCTTCAGTGTCTGCGCATATAGCTAAAGCTGCTCACTTGACCAGCGAAGGTATGACAACTGAAATTAGCAACTTCTGATGCACGGCAGATGCAAGTGCTGGTCTGGCCCTGAGTTGCAGGCAACAATGCTCACGCACCAGGAGGACGAGTATCTCAGTGACTGAGTACAAAAGACAAAGGCATGCTGACCTGGACTGCCTTAAAGATGTAGACAAAGAGAGTACGCTGGATGAGGGTGCTTTCACGCCGCATCATGGCCTTGAAAGCTTGCATGTCTGCACAGACAGAAAGAAGTTGGTGAAGCCAGGCACACAGCACCGACAGACAAGACGTGTAATGTCACTGTTGGTTCATAAGCTATTTTGGCATGCCAACCATTTTGCACAAGAATTCCGCCTGATTGTGACAGCATGAACAAGGCGCTCTCCAAAAAAGAACAGGGGGCAGCACAGTACAGCACAGTATAGCTGCAGTGATGACAGCAGGTGAGTAGGCTTACTGGACAATGAGAAGCGTTTGTTGACAAGCGCCTCTGTGCTGTGGGGAGTCTTCTCAAAAGGAACTGCCAAGCCTGCCGCTGACTGCTGGCCAGTCTTGTGCTGGGTGAAGGCCTCAGCAAAGGTACTGACAGGGACAAACTTCCAGGGTCCAGACCCCACCCAGTATTGCTACAGCAGAACCGACACAAGCATCTCAGCACATGCTGTCCAAGGGCACACAGACTTTTCCAAGCAGACAAGCTACCGAGGGGGAGGCAGTTTATGCAAGTGAAAGGTTTTTGCACATGCAAGAGCTGCAGCATTCAGCACATGGTTGCCCTGTCGACCTTGTGTACACAGTGCAGAACTAGTGCACCGCGCCAGACCATTGCAGACTGTTCTTGCTTGCATCCATGAGTCTGAGCACAACAAAAGAGGGAGGGAGCGGTCTACTGAAGACCGTCACAAGAGTGAGCACAACACACAAGGGAGGGAATGGTCTACTTAAGACAGTCAAATTTTACATGTACCAAGATGCACACCTTCTGATCGTTCTTGGAGGTAACCTCTTGCAGAAAGTCAGGAACGCCCTTCCTCTCTGGGCAGGCAAAGCCACAAGACTCAAAGAACTCCACAACATTCTCCCGAGGACCATGAAACACAACGCGCCCTGCATGCATCCAGCTTGATTGATGCTGAGCCATGCTGACGCTGATGTGCTTCAATCAGGTGCATGCAGGATTTGCAAGCACAAGGATGAGGGTGAGTGCAGGCTGTGACCAGAAGGGCAGCTGTGCTATACGTCTATGCAGGTGAAAGCTGCAGACACCATGTCTGTGAAGGTCCAGGCAACCCAGGTGCCAATCAGCAGATCATGATGAAAGAAAGTGGCAATAAATATGGCCAAATGCAACCAGCATTGGGCTGTATGCAGGAAAGGCTGCCCGCATATGCCGGCATTGTTCAACAGACATAGGCCCATGCTTGAGAGCTGCACAGTGCTGGTTCCCTGTGAAGTGTACAGTGCACTAGCAGGGTGAGGAACCTCGACATGATGTTGTTCTTGCAAAGGACACAGTTCTTCATGGACAGCGTGATACAGCGTGTGTGTATACGTGCAGGGTCCCATGACAACACCGGCAAGACCTAATGCACTTGACCTATGGCCACCTCATGACTGCCTGCACCTCAGTCATCATACCTTCAGACAGCAGCAGGACGTCATCAAAGAGGTTGTAAACCTCAGGTGCTGGCTGCAGCAGAGACATCAGCACAGTGCCTTCCCTGAGGTGGACAAAGTCCCCCATACACTTAACAATCTGGAAGGTGGTGCTGCTGTCCAAGCCAGTACTGATCTCGTCCATGAACAGGGTCTTCTTGGGACCTACCAGCATTTCTCCTGCAGAGGCATGCATTGCTCGTTGCTTGAGGATGTGGTCATGGACACAGGCAGTGTCTGATGCCATAGAGAGGCTCTAGGGCAACAGGGCCAGGTTGGACAGGAGTATAGGGCATCAGCAGTGATGCAGCCCAGACAGCTTGGTTGAGCCAATGATGAAACCAGGTAGCCCATGGTGAGATGAAATGCAAATGCAGCAGCAAGAAGAGCAGGGCTGGCTCAGGAGTGACAAACGGAGGCATGTGTGCCACGACATGCAGATGCTCCATGACAGGATGGGGCCTTGCTTGCCTGTAGTAACACGCTTCTTCTGGCCTCCACTGATTCCCCTGATCATGGCACTGCCGATAGGCGTGTCAGCACATACCTGAAGCATAGCAATGCACACCATGACCAACAAGCTTCTTGTCAGCGCTTTGGGCTGCTTGACCTGGGAACAATGGGGTGAAAGGGCTGGGTCATTACATGACCATGTCATACCACTGCAACAGTTTCTCCAAACACGTTGCAAGACATTTGCTCATATGTTGCAGATACATTCTTGCTAGGTGAAGCAAAACCCACGTGATCTGATGTGGGTCTCAACCATCACATTGCAGTGGGATCCCATGAAGGGGTAGCCAAGGCACCAAAGCTGCAAAGCAATGCAATTCATTTTGGGCATGCTCACATCTAGACCAAGTATGCGCAGCATGTACTCTGTCACAATGGCCTCCCGCTTGCCCTCAAGCGTGTCTGCCGCCATGAAGGAGTCAATCTCCCAGTTGGACTGGATTCCCTGCTCCTTCTCGCGCCTGCGTAGCTCTCTCAACTCCTCTGCAAGTCGCAAGCAGACGACCTCTGTGAAGCAGTGTGACACAGGCAAGGCACAGATGAGAGGAACATGTGAGTCGCACGGGTAGTGGCATAGGAAGCAGCCCTATGCTTACCTACCTCAGCAACATCCAACACTACATGGATACTTCCCACTACAGTAAGCACAGGATGAGACTAGCACCTGCTTTGTGGCCAGTGCCCTGGCAGCGAGCCCCAAAGTCAAAGGTTTCCCTCACTGTCAACTCTGCCAAGTGGGTGTCTGTCTGATCGATGTAGCTGGCAGTCCTTTCAGGGATGAATTCGTCAAAAGTATGGCCGTTGTAGGTGATGCTCCCCTTGATCTGCACTACACCTGACTCAGCAATCTGAAATTGAAGTTTTGCAGTGCAAATGCAGCAATCAAGGAGCATGCATAGATAGGGCTAAATTCCCTGTACATCGCAGTCTCTCCTTCCTATACAGCTCTAGTTTCTAGGTTGACACATGGCTCATGTTACACTGAGAGCTGTGCAATTCTGCAGGACTACACGAGAGCAGGAGAACAGTCATAGCCTGCACAGCAGTACGATTTAAGGACTCTGTCAGATATGAAGCAGAAGTTGAAAGGTGTATGCCTGCAGATCGCTGTGGCGCAGCTTGCCAGCAAGAGCACTGAGCAGGGTGCTTTTGCCAGAGCCCGGGGGACCCAGCAGGAGGGTCATGCGCCCAGGAGTGATTCGGCCACTCAAGCCATCCAAGATGGTGAATTTGCGCTTATTTGCTTTCATCAGCCTCAGACTTTGTAAGGCCCCCTGCAGGTGCACATTTGCTTGAAACGCACACAGCACAACTATATTGGTTGCAGGACCATTACAGGCATAGAAATGCTTGAGCATTGCGTGGCTGATATGGCGAGGTGGCACTGCTGCATGTACACATTGTACAATTGCTTTAACCAGCTGACTGCTCAGGATACATCATCTTGCAGCTTCACTCCTTGATTGATGCTGACCTCAATAAAATTCCTGTAGGAGTTTAGGACGGACGGAAGAGCTCTGGCGCCAACAAACACTTTGGCCTGGATGTGCAGGTTCTCAAATCTGACTTCCACTCTTGACGGTTCAATGCCGACCCTGCAGGTCGCGCAAGTAGAGGCCAAGTGACTTGTGAAGTATTGGTCATGAGAAGGCTGTGTGAGTAGGACAAGAGGTGCCTGAGAGCTTCAATAGCCAACTTGAACTCACATGTCCATCCTATCCTTGATCAGCTTCAGGAAACGGTACTGATCCTGGTCCCTGGTTGCAAGTGCTTTGTCCACAATGTTCTTCCGTGTGTCCCTGCTAAGCTTGTTGGCTTGCCGAACACTGACATCCTTGCTCTCTTCTGGTTTCTCCTCCTTGTGGTTGTCTGCAGCAAAGTACCGGCTGTTGACGACATGACAAAAGCACCACAATGCACATGCAGTGTGAGCATGCTTTTGTTATTCCCGCCAGCTGTAACGCAAAGCTTGCATGTGATCAACGTTGCCAAATGTGCAAAGACTGCAAGGCGCACCTGGCAGGACAACAAATGGAACGCGGGAAGACTGGTCTGCCCGCTCCATCGCTGCTTGTCGCAACTGACTGAAATCATCCTGCTTACGCTCAGCTGCGGCGCTTGTCTCGTTGTTCACGAGAGGCACTTCGGCGTTCATCTTCCAAACGCTCGCAGCCCTCAAAGTGGTCTATCACAGCCCACTGCAACCGCGGCTCATGATATCGAGGCTACACGTCAATTTGCAGCAAGAGGGTATATGTGTGGTATCTATTCTCAGTCAGATGTATCGATACCCCCGAGCACTTTCTGCGCCGCTTGTTACAAGACGCTTGTGTGCGATCGGCAGCAGCAGGCAAGGAATAATAGCGAGGGACGCGCAAAACTGAGCTCGTACAGCACTGCAATCCACCAAGGGACTGTTATGGGGCTATTGGCTAACTTTTTTGCCAATGCTGTACGTCATCACAAAGCTTCGGCTTCACACGCACATTTCGACCGACCTGAATAGATTTTTGACTTACTAATGCCATGTGCATTGTCACGTGAAACATGTGGTCATTCCATTGTCGCAAAAGGGGCGCGAATCGGACGAGGACGCGATTTTGCGTGGTATTCAGCGCCGATATGATATTCGGCGATATCTGCAGTATGAAACTTGCAGTGTGTACGTGTACAACAAGAGCTCCCGATTTCAAACAGCACTGACTTCACGTTGCGAGCTGTGAACAAACAACGAAAGTTCGCCTGTAGCACTTGGTTCGAAAGCTGAAAGCTGCCAAACAAGCATGCCAGATAAGCTAGGACGATGGTCGGCACTGCTGATTGCACTGACTCTGATCATCGAGGCTGAAGTCTCAGCGCAAGTGACATCAGAAGCAGCGGTTGCACAGTCGTCGTCTAGCAGGTTCGCAAGCTTGTTCGCCCGATGGCATGCAAATACAGACCGTACAAAATCACAGACGTGTTCAGCAAAACTGCAGGGATCACCAGACTTCTGCAGTTGATAGGCAAGACGGACGGCAGGAAGCATCCGATACAATTCAGGGATTCACGAAACACTTGGACAGAAACGCGCCTGCAGTGTTACTGATAACCATGGTCTGGAGCCCTTTGCCATATACTGGCATTCTCACGAGTGACAACATGTGAGTGCATCAGTGCCTCATATGTATTGTCTTGGCTGCAGATTGGAGCCCTGTCCACTGCAGCTGGAGCGGGAGGAGGCGCTTTGTTTGTGCCTCTCTTCAATTCTTTGCTAGAATTCAGTAAGCTTCTCATTACTGATTCATTACTGAGACCTCACTTCAGTGCTTCTAGGATTTGACTCATCCTGCTGCTGTAGATATCAAGGACGCAGCAGCCATTTCGCAAGCTGTCATCACAGGGGGCGCAGTTGCCGGCGCGTCCTTTGCTCTGTTTCAAGTCCACCCCTTGTACCCAACTCTGCCCCTGATAGACTTCGACTTGGCTCTGCTTTTGATACCGTCCCTCCTTCTTGGCACCAGCATCGGTAAGCTTGCCTGTCCTATCAACTTTATTTGCACCATACCAGGCATGCTTGCAATCTGCCTTGCCAAAAACACCCTAGATAGGTGATGTGATTGCTTTATTACGTTGCACTAGCTTGTGGCTGTTCCTGCAATGTGGACACTATGCTGCCTGTAAGCGTCTTTGTGAATCTTATGACTCAACATCACAGGATGTTTCTTGTCATGTACCCTGTCACACTGATGCTCTCATGCCGCAGGAGTCCTGCTCAACCACATGTTTCCTACTTGGCTCATCACCATCCTGCTGGTCTGCCTTCTGAGCTACTTGACTCACAAAACCCTTCAAAAGGGTCTTAGGCTGTACCAGGCAGAGCGCAATGCTCCAGCAGACGAGCCAGAGCTGAACCTTGTCAACATACACCAATTCGCTGTGGAGGGCAATAGCGACCACCCTGTACACAACCTGCTGCGCTCCATTTCTGAAGAGCCTAATGCACCTACCGTGGAAAGTGCAAGCACATATCCAAGCATGCCAACCATCGCTGAGTCATGGAAACACGACAGTACTGTAGCTGTCGTCGTGGACCAAAAAGCGCCAGCAAAGCACAAGGAGGTGGCATTGGCCGTTATCAACTCAGCTGCAGACAGCTCTGTTCAGCACCATTTTCCAGAGGCTGTTTTGGACAAGTCTGGTCAGC